>CABHPR010151795.1:12625-30773 GCA_902168415.1 Peromyscus melanophrys | reverse complement strand
CATAAGGTTTCTCTCCAGTATGTGTTCTTTTATGTATTCGAAGATGAGTGTGATGCACAAAGGTTTTACGACATTGATCACATTCATAAGGTTTCTCTCTAGTATGTGTTCTTTTATGTATTTGAAGATGATTGCCTCTTGCAAAGGTTTTACCACATTGATTACATTCATAAGGTTTCTCTCCACTATGTGTTTGAAGATGACTATGATGTGCAAAGGCTTTGTTAAATTGGTTACATTCATAGGGTTTCTTTCCAATATGCGTTCCTTTACATATTTTGAGATGACTGTTATGTGCAAAAGCTTCACCATGTTGAATACCTTCACAGGGTTTTGCTTCAATATGAAACATTTCATGCTGTTGAAAAATATTCTGATATGCAAAGGCTTTACCACACTGATTACATTCATAGGGGTTTTCTCCAGTATGTGTTCTTTTATGTATTTGGAAATAACTGTGTTGTGAAAAGGCTTTAATCCATTGATTACATTTGTAGGGTGTCTCTCCAGCATGTTTTCTCCTATGTATTTGAAGAAGACTATGAAATGCAAAGGCATTACCACATTGATTACATTTATAAGGTTTCTCTCTAGTATGTGTTCTTTTATGTATTTGAAGATGACTGTAATGTGCAAAGGCTTTACCACACTGATTACATTCATAAGGTTTTTCTCCAGTATGTGTTCCTTTGTGTATTTGGAGACTACTGTGATATGCAACGGACTTAACACATTGAGTATATTCACAGGGCTTCTCTCCAGTATTACTTCTTTTGTACCTGCAAGGACAATTGGCACATGGTAAACTTTTACTCATGAACCACTTTATCAATATTAATTAATTTTACAATTTGGTCTAATTATAAAGAGGAATCAGAACTTAAGTTTTTATTACTTTTCTCACATTCATGTATCCCCCTTCATTAAGAATACCTGTGATGGAAAAAATCTCTATTATATGGCTCACACTTATACCATCTTTTTTTAATATGAGATTTTTCCCATATTAGAAGAGAACTAAAAGAACTCAACTCTTTACCACAGTTAATGGATTCATAAATTTTCCTAGACTGTGAGTCATACTACATTTGCAAAGCAAACCAGACAAACAGAAGTATTTGCACATTCTTAGTACTCATAGGGCTTCTCTGAAGTTTGAGTTTGTTGATACATTCCCAATTATATCAGAAAACCAATTAATTGTAAACTTGTATCACATTCAACAAATCTACTCAAAGTGGGGACTACTACATATCTTCTAATTGTTTTGGGAGAGAGAGAGGAACATTGCTTCTTTCCATATCCCTACGTTAACACGCTTTGTATCCAGAGTGACATATGGTATATTCATAAAAGAAAAAGTAACAAATAAATGGTTTCCACATTGCATTCACATAGTTTGACTTTCTAGTCATAGTAGATATTTGGTATAGGGTTTAAGGTTTCTCCACAATAACTTTCTAACTCTCATAAGCTGTCTCTTCAGCTTAACTTAACAAAGTGAGTACAAGTACACAAGTATATAAAACACCAGCTTTACTATGGACAATTTGACTATTAGAAAGTTTTGGATATAAACTTATCACCTATTCAATATGTATACATTTTGTAGTATCTGAGTGGTATGAAACTAAGTGGATTGGCAGTTCTACAGTATAGCTCTCACAGGGCTATGATCCAAAAGACGATATATATTACGGCATTATTTTCCTGTCTTCTTTCTTAGAAGAATGCCTTGCAAACACAAATCAGCTACCTTACATTGATGTATAAGGTTTTGTGAGAATTTAATAATCATCAATACACTTAAAGCTGTGCTTAATTACACTGTTGCTTCTTTTAAAACTTCCAGGACACATCAAAATTTCTTCAGAGGCACATTTGTATCACCTTGCACATGAAAATTACCTTCTATGTCTTCTAGAACTTTGACAATGTTCTTCCACATTATGGTCTTCCCAATTGTAGCCTAAAATATAGTATCAGAAAATGAAAGGCATATTATAAGAAATTGTGCAATATTTAAGTTACTGTGTTAAGTGAACCTTAGAACCATGCCTGATTTATTCAGCTCATTCTTCCTCTTTCTCAGCCAAAACTACAGAAGAGTATTAATAACCAAGAAGCAGTTATCCCCTTATTTTAAAATGTGAAGGAAAATTCAGTCTTACCTACAGCAGTGAGGTTACTGTAAGTTTCCATCATTACATCTTTGTAGAGATTCCTCTGGGAGGGATCTAGCAAAGTCCACTCTTCCCAAGTGAAATCTATATGCACATCATCATAGGTCACTGTATTCTAAAATATCCCATACATGTGTAAAAGAGAAAGTGTGATAATGACAATATAGTAAATGTATACTTCTTTAACAATATATTCATAGAATTCTGGTGCTTCCCACACTTATTCCATAACACAGAAGTTGTAATGCAATCATCAAATTTCTTTAGGAGGTAGCTGAATAGGTTCACCTCTGTCATCTCTGCACCCTTTGAATAGGATATAGCCTTGAAAGCAAAATGCCAATTAACAGAGAGAGACAAGCAAACAGATCAGTGATACTGCGTATATAGCAAAGAAATTTTATGAACAACTACTGACTACAAAAAAAGATGGGCAAGATGGGTGTACTGGTTCATACCTTCAATGCTGGCACTCAGGAGGCAGAGGCAGGTGAATTTAATTGAGTTGGATTTCAGCCTGGTCAATGTAATGAGTTCCAAGACAACCAGACATACACATTAATAAGAACCTGTCTCTGCTACAAAAAAATCAAACAAAAAAAATAAAAAGAACTCAAATGTTTTTATTGAAGTTCCTAGAAAGAGTTATGCATTCACTCCAGTTCTGTATTCATCTTTCAGAAACCTGAAGTGCCCAGTTTATAATGTAACATTAAGACGATCTTACTAAAGGAGATGCATGTTTAAGGAGGTACAAATAGACAAATGAAAATAATAGCAATGCAACTGTGGATCATAAATCAACAACATGGGACAGGATAGATTAAATCCTCTGTAATGAACAGCATCTCTGGTAAGGAACAGGTTTATTTGGCTGATTCTATCAAATCACAGTTCATAATTTTGGGAGTAGAGTATAGAAACTCAAGCTAGCAACTGATGGCAAAACCCACTGACAAACATTGCCTCCTCACTTTCTCTCTTGCTTGGTCACTATCTCATGCTCATATAGGTCTCTTATCCAGCCCAGGCCCACTTGTTTAGGGATATTGCCACCATCAGTAGAGGAGGCGTTCCACATCAATCTTCAATCAACACAATCTCTTACACACCTAGCAGTTTCTGGCTATTATGAGTAAAGCCAATATGAACATAGTTGAGCAAGTGTGCTTGTGCTACAATGGAGGAGTGTCTTTTGGGTATATGTCCAAGAGTGGCATTTGGGTCTTGAGGTAGATAGATTCCCAACTTTTTGAAGAACTGCCATATTGATTTCCATAGTGGCTATACAAGTGTGCACTCCAACTAGCAATGGAGGAGTGTTTCCCTTGCTCCACATACTTGCCAGCATGAGCTGTCACTTGAGGTAATGATCACAGCCATTCTAATGAGTGTGATAAAATCTCAAAGTGGCTTTGATTTGCATTTTCTTGATGGCTAACAATGTTGAAAATTTCTTTAAGTGTTTCTCAACCATTTTAGAGTCCTCTATTGACAATTCTCTGTTTAGATTTGTACCCCATATTAATTGGATTATTTGGTTTGTTGATATACAGTTTCTTGAGTTAGTTATTATCCTGAGTGAGGCAACACAAAGCCACATAGACAAATGTGATATGTACTCACTTATAAATGGATATTAGTGCTAAGTAAATAATAATCACAGTACAAGCACAGACCCAGAGAGGCTAAGTAACTAGGATGGCTATAGGGAAGATTCATGGATCTCCCTGGAAAGAGGTTGACTAGGGGCAGGTATGGATGGGAACACGAATGATCAGGTGAGTAACAGAGGGATGGAGATAAGGAATACAGAGAGAGACTACTGGAATGAGGGGAGGGGGTTTAAGGGTGGATACAAAAATTTAGTGCAGTGGAAACTTCCTAGAACCTACGAGAGTGACCCTAGTGAGTACTCTAAGTAATTGAGAATATGGAACCTGAACTGGCCATCTTCTGTAACCACATAAGGCTCCCAGTGATGGGACTAAGACAGCAATCCAGTCAAAATACAACCCTTCAACTCACACTTCTATTGTCTGCAAGATCTGTTTGGGTAATGGTGACTGGTTAGACCATGTCAATGACTGGTCTAACTTGAGGCCCATGCCACAAGAGGGAGCCCATGCCTTGCACTGCCTGGATGAGCAAGAACCAGAAGTTGGATGGCTGAGAGAATTAGGGCAGAATAAAATACAACTAATCAAAACAAAATTAAAGAAAAAAGCCAATGAAATGATTAACTATATTTTGCATTAAAATCATAAATTGGTGTCTAGCCCAACTGTAATTAGGAATGCATTCTCCAGCAGCTGATTGGAGCAGATGTAGAGGATGTTCATCCAAACACTAGGTAGAGCTCTGGGAACCCTCTTGGAGCACATCTGGGCTTTACCCAGCAGGTCTGCATAGAGAGGATGATTGGACCACAGGCCTGAGTGCAGGTGTCTGAGATGGTCTGTACTTGGCTGTGATGGGGGAGGTCTTTTGCTCTACTCCTTAGCATTCCTTTAAATACCCTAGGGCAGAGACAGTTGAGGCCCACTGGATTAGGATCCAGGCCCTCCTGAGTCTATCCTGTATTTTCTATCTGCTTCTCTTCCCTCTATCCTTCTATCTAACATTTACTACTGCTCCTACTCAAGAGCACTCTGGAGAAATATGGGGGTGAGGGATGGTCCCCCAAAGAACTCCATGGAAGAAAAGGGGTGAGGAATATAGAAGGCAGGGGCATTGAGGATACCAGAAGAACAAAGGCTACAGAATCAAGCAAGAATCATAAGGGCTCACAGAGACTGAAGTGGCAATCATGGAGCATACATGGGTCTGTGCCAGGTGCTCTGCATACATGCTGTGGTTGTTTAGCTTGGGTGTTTGTGTGACTCCTAACAGTAGGCATGTCTCTAAATCCTTTGCCTGCTCTGGTACCTTTTTCTTCCTACTGGGTTGCCTAATCCAGCCTGGAAATGAGGGTTTGTGTCTAGTCTTATCACATCCTGTTACGATGTGTTTGGTTATATCTCTAGGAGGCCTACTGTTTTCTAAAGAGAAAGAGAGTAACAGTGGATGGGAGTGTGAGGAGGTAGGGCAGAAATCTGGGAAGAATAGAGGGAGGGGGAGGCCTTGGTCAGGATGATGTAGTAAACAAAGGACATACCAGCTGCCAGAAATCCATGTAAGCCACCTGCCCAAAAACTTCCCCCACTTTCTTGGTGCCTCCCACACTATCCCACAACCCCCCCCCTTCATCTTTTCTCAGCTCCCAACTTTGGCAAAGACTCTATGCTGGAACAGAGGCCACATTTGCCACCAGATTTTGAGCCTCCAACTTGGATATGGGGAAGGAACTGCTGCTGTTCAACCACAGACCACACAGACCAGAAGACCTGAAGACCAGAAAGCAAATATGAACCAAGGAAGAAAACACACATTCAACAAAGACAAACTGGGAAATTAGCACCTAGATCCATAACCACCCCAAACCCAGATACCTAGATGCTAGCTTAAGAATATAATCAACAACAGTCAGGGCAATATGTCACCACCAGAGCCCAGCAATCCTACTACAGCAAGCCCTGAATATTCCAACACAGCTGAAGCACAAGTAAAAGACCTTAAAACAAATTTTATAAAGATGATAGAGTTCCTTAAAGGGGAAATGAGTAAATCACTTAAAGATAGCAAGGAAAATATTGGAGAAAATGAATAAATCCCTAAAAGGAAGCCATGGAAAAGAAATAAGTTGAAGGAAATGAACAAAAAAAAAAAAATGAAAATAGGAGCAAAAAAAGTACAAACCAAAGAAATTCTGGAAATGAAAAATGTAGGTAAGCGAACAGGAACTATAGAGGTGAGCTTCACCAAAAGAATAGAAGCGAGGAAGAGTTAGTGAAAACAAGATCTTAATCAAGAGCTTGGAACAGGGACGCCTTTAGTCCCAACACCCGGGGAAGGAGCCATCTCCGTGGGACGGAACCAGAACGGATCTGAACACTCTGTCTGAAGCCAACCCAGGGCCCAGCCGCTGATCCTGCGGAAACCCAACAACTTGGAGGTGTTGGTGAGACTACCCCGCTCAGCTGAAATCCATCTGGGAGAGGATTCAGAATCCTACAGTTTGAAGTCTGAGGAAACAAGATCAGCTGAGGAGTTGATGAATGAGCAAAACGTGACCTGAGAACACAGAAGAAGGCACCACCCAGCCACCGAACCAGATCACCAGAATCGTAAGTATACACTTCACCGACTGAAAACAGGTAAGCTCCCATCTCCAGACTGACAGATCAGGTCTCTAGCCCCTAGGCCCTACACATCGGAGTCCCAGAGACCAGACAGCTACCTTTCCCTGCTCCCCCACCAAAAAAAAAAAAAAAACCCAAAACAAAAAACAAACAAAAAAACTAACCCCTGCGAACCTAACTGTGGTGGTATTGTGTTCCCCAAAATATTGTGTACCTTAATAAACTTATCTGGGGTCAGAGACGGAACAGCCACAATATTAAACATGAGGATAGGCAGTGGTAGCATACGCCTTTAATCCTAGCATTCCAGAGACAGAAATCCCTCTGGATCTCTGTGAGTTCAAGGCCACATTGGAAACGGCCAGGCTTGGTGACACACGCCTTTAATCCCAGAAAGTGAGCCTTTAATCCCAGGGAGTGGTGGTAGAAAGCAGAAAGGTATATAAGGCGTGAGGACCAGAAACTAGAGGCATTTGGCCTGGAGAAGCATTTGGCTGGTTAAGCTTTCAGGCTTTCAAGAAGCACAGTTCAGCTGAGAGCCATTCGGATATGAGGACACAGAGGCTTCCAGTCTGAGGAAACAAGACCAGCCGAGAAGTTGGCCAGGTGAGGTTAGCTGTGGTTTGTTCTGTCTCTCTGACCTTCCAGTGTTCGCCCCAATACCTGGCTCAGGTTTGATTTTATTAATAAGAACTTTTAAGACTCATGCTACACCTAACAACCACTGAAACCATAAGCACACCCTGCACCAACTAGGAACAACTGCTCCCAGAGACAGAACCCACTAACCCTGATTTGACTAAGCTGCACCCGAAGAAACAGAGCCCAACAGCACCGATTTAACCAAGAACTTCTAGTGAACCAAGACTAAAAATTAGAACAAGAGAAGCACCTTCAGACACAGACACCACCTTCACCGAGCAGAGGAAGAGATGAGTAGACGCCAGTGCAAAAATACAGGCAACAACATAAAGACCTATATGACAACATCAGAACCTACCGATTCTATACCTACAAGACCTGAACATACCAAGGCAGAAGAAACAGAAGAAATCAATCCTAAAAATGACTTTAAGAAGATGATAGAGGCCCTTAAAGAAGAAATAAAAAATTCCCTTAAAGAGGAAATAAAATATTCCCTTAAAGAGGAAATGAAAAACTCCATTAAAGAGGAAATAAAAAATTCCCTTAAAGAGGAAATAAAAAATTCCCTTAAAGAGGAAATGAAAAACTATATTAAAGAGGAAATAAAAAGTTCTCTTAAAGAGGAAATGAAAAACTCCATTAAAGAGGAAATGAAAAACTCCCTTAAAGAGGAAATAAAAAATTCCCTTAAAGAAATGGAAGAAAAAACAAACAAAAAATTGGAAGAAATCAAAGAAAGCCAAGAAAAAATAATTAAACAGATGAAAGAAACATTCCAAGATCTGAAAAATGAAATTGAGACAATAAAGAAAATACAAGCTGAGGGAATGCTGGAAACAGAAATCCTGACTAAACGAACAGGAACTACAGAAACGAGCATAACCAACCAAATACAAGAGATGGAACAGAGAATCTCTGACACTGAAGACACAATAGAGAAAATAGATTCGTCAGTCAAAGAAAACACTAAAGAGAAAAAAGTCATAACACAAAAACGTCCAAGAAATCTGGGACACCATGAAAAGACCAAACCTAAGAATAATAGGGATAGAAGAAGGAGAAGAATACCAACTCAAAGGCACAGAAAATATATTCAACAAAATCATAGAAGAAAACTTTCCTAACCTAAAGAAAGAAATTCCTATGAAGATATAAGAAGCTTACAGAACGCCAAATAGGCTGGATCCAAAAAAAAAGTCCCCTCGCCACATAATAATCAAAACACTAAACATACAGAACAAAGAAAAAATATTAAGAGCTGCAAAGGAAAAAGACCAAGTAACATATAAAGGCAAACCCATCAGAATAACACCAGACTTCTCAATAGAGACTATGAAAGCTAGAAGGTCCTGGACAAATGTTATGCAGACACTAAGAGATCATGGATGCCAACCTAGACTATTATACCCAGCGAAACTCTCAATCACCATAGGCGGAGTAAACAAGAATAGAAGCGAAGGAAGAGACAATCTCTGGCATTGAAGATACGGTAGAAGAAATGGACATATTGGTCAAAGAAAATTTTAAATCTAACCTGAAACATAACATCCAGGTATTCTGGAACACTATGAGAAGATCAAACCTAGGAACAATAGGAATAGAAAAAGAATCCCAGTACTTAGGCCCATAAAATATTTTCAAAAAAAATCATAGAAAAAAAAATTTCCTAACCTAAATGAGGACAAGAGAAGACAGCCCACAGAATCAAATAAGCTGGGTTCATAGGGGATCACAGAGACAGAAGCAGCATTCATGGATCCTGCATGGGTCTACACCAGGTTCTCTGCATGTGTATTATGGTTGAATAATTGGTATCTTTGTAGGACTCCTAACAGTTGGGGAGTATGCACTCTTTTGCCTGCTCTTGGGAACCTTTTCCTCCTTCTGGGTTGCCTCATTCAGCCTCGATATGAAGCCTTGTGCCTTGACTTACCGTAACTTGCCAAATTTCCTTGATATTCCAGGGAGATCTGCACTTTTATGAAGGGAAACAGGGGAGGAGGGGATCTGGGAAAGAAGGGAGCAGAGGAGGGGACTGGGGGGTGCAGAAGGAGGGGAACTGAAGTCAGGAAGGACTATATGAGAGACGAATAAATTAACAAAGAGAGGAATGTGGACACAATGAGGGAAGATTGTGGCAAGGCAAGACTAAAACTCAGAAGGGAAGCCATCAAATTATGTAGCTCTGTCTCAGGCATGTGGGGCTTAATTCTCAAAGGGCTCAGATACCTCTATCCATGCAACTTTATATACATGTCTCTCCTTAGCTATTTCCACTACCTGTATGCAGGGGTCCATGGCAGATGTCTTATAGCTTGGGTCTGTCAACATCCAATGGTCTCAAAATACAACACAGGCTTCATCTTCATAACTTCATGCAATGAACTCTCACAGTCTCCTCACTGGGTTTCTGACTCTGCAAAACAAGATGGGTGCAACAGGGTTTAACTGGAACTAGAGTGGAAGAATCCATGACCTTTAAATTTTGCATCTTTCATGTTTCCAGAACCAGTACAACATGGGTGACCCCCCAAAATTTGGCTTCTTAATTGGGATGGGTCCTGCCAAGCTTAGATCAGAGTTGTAGCAGGCTCTCTATGAAGTTACTTCATGGGACTAGGAATCACTTTGATTAATCACTCCTGGCCAATGCTACCCAACTATCTATGATTTTATGTGTTTAGAAATTAAACACAGACTTTACAACTCCCACAAAATTATCCCAAAATGACCCTTAAACTGTTATGTTTCTGAACCCCCAGCTACAGATATTTCTTCCTGACAGGCTCCATGCTCTAGAGCTCTCTCTGCAAATCAAGGTAATCTGCTATGGCTCTGTAAACTGTCATGTCCCCTTGTTGTTTGAGCCCCACTGATGTCCACACAGAAAACAATGTAGAAGAATAATTAAAATTTCAATTTCCTATGTGTGGACTATGGCACAAGATATAGAATCTGCCTCTTCCACCTACCCAACACCATGCATGCCTGAGAAACCTCTGCAGTTCAGAGGAACTGTTCCTCCTGCTCTGTGACAGTGAAGAGAGTGACCCTCACACTCACAAAGGCATGGCTTGTGGAATCCATCACAACTCCCTACAGCTCCATTGGAGATGATCCCTAGAAAGAATCTTAGAGCTACTCACCACTGGTACTCTTGATTACTAAGCCTTCCAAGGGTTCCACATTAGCTAGAGCCACCCAGCTAGGCCTCAGGACATTAGCACCTCCCTTACTGGGTGATCAAAGATCAAGTGACTCAGACAGCAAAGGTCTTCCCAGCTCTGCCCTTCCACCCCAGGAGACAGGTCTCTAGTATTTTAGCAGACATTCTTCCAGTCTCCCAGAGCACTTCCTGTTCCTCTTCCAAGACACATGGTCCTTTGTGTGAACATTCCATCACACACTCAATGTCCAGTGCATTCAACCCTTTGCTTCTTAGCCAGGAACTCCTACAACCAAACATATGTCAAATGGCAACTGCTGCTACTGTTTTTAAAGGAAAAAGAGGCCACAAATTAGAAAACAGTGAGGGGTCAATGGTAAGATTTGCAAGCAGGAAAGAGTCTGTGGACATGATGTAGCTATAATCTCAAAGAATTATTTTGAAAAGTTCAAACAGGCTTTATGGCCATGTGCTCTAGAGATTAGGGATTTGTATAGGAGAACACCAAGGAGTACTCACACCTTTTCTCTCAGGCTGAACATCTTAAACTAGGAAAATAGTCCACTTAGGCAGGGCCATACCATTTTACCCAGATCTATTTTGGTTGAACTAGTATAACTACAGCAATTTGGGTTTCATGATAAGATCAGTCCTCTATCCAGATTCATGATTGCCCTTATCTCTGGACCCTAAGAAATGACAAGTCAGGACACTGACAGGTCATCTAAAATTGATTGCCTGACTCCACATTGCTAATCTCAACCACTGTCAAATGGATAGCTAACTACATGACTGAAATAGATAATTTTAAACTCTGTGAGGATACAGCCATTAAATTTAAGAATTTAGTGGTTTAATCAAGAGGATAGTAAGGTAATTGCCCTGGGGAACAACAGACTGGGATCAAGTCCACCTGAGTCAACACAGGAAAGCCTATCTCAGAAACATTTTTCTAAAAAGCTGGAAGTGTAGCTGTTCTACAATTAATATGACTTCCAAGGGAGAAATCATGCTACACACAATTAAAAGATTAATAAAAAAAGTTTTTAATTATAGCATGCATTAAGCTTTGGCTAATGCTCAAAGAGGAACCAACCTAGAACAGATTTTGTATTCCAGGTATGCTGTCATCTTTCTTTTAGATTCAGACTCCAAGTTCCACTCTGAACAATTTAAATAGGGAAAGGAGACTGCAAGTCTAGCCACACAGGCAGATGGGAGACACACACAGCAAAGATACTCCCAGAATTATTTCTTAAGTACACCAGTGACAAAATTGTGAGGTACAGGAGCCAGAATGAGAAAGATAGGAAAAACAGAAGGTAGAAAAGACAAAAGCAGGGTTGGGGAAGTCGTGCACAAGCTATGTCTCATGCCAAGTAAGGTCTTAAGAAGAATAGCATCTTGTATACCACATCCAGTGGAAAATGGAAGGAAACGTGGAACTTCTAAGAAGTCAGCAGAAACTGTCATAAAATGGGACAAACTCAGGAGAAGGCTAAGAAAACAATGTTGCACAAGTGAAACACAGGGAATCCCAAGAACACTACAGACCAAACCCAAAGCACCCTTGGGACTGACAACCATAGCCTCATGTGATGGAAAGAATTGGGTTCTCAGGATCTGAAGCAACCCCTCCACAAAGGCCCTGGCCCCAGATCATTACCAGATCTCCCAAGCATATTCCTGGTTTTAGAGAAGGTCTGTTTTATCCTCTTGTATTTTTGGTTGTGAGCCTAGCCTTTAACAGCTGAGCCATCTCTCCAGCCCTGTTTTATTCTCAATTATTCTCAGTTGGTCTTCAGTATATACAAGAAATCCTGAGAAGTAGGTTCTAATGACAGGAAAGAAATGAAGTTCCAAACACAGCTAGAGCAAGCAAGCAAAGGGAAAGTGCTTCCTTCTTCAATATTCTTTATATATGTAGGTTGGCCCTTACCAGGTGGATCTTACCGCCTCGAAATATCCAGATTAATGAAGGGTCTTCCTATTTCAAATGCTTTAATTAAGAAAAATCCCTCAGAGATGTATCCAATTCTTTGGGTTTTAGTTAATCCCAGTGGTAGTCAGTTTGACTACCAAGAATAGTCATCACAACAGCCAAGACAGAAGAACTGAGATAGAGTTCTTACCTGCAGGAGGCAAGCAGAGCATGGTGATTTTGCTTAGGGAGTCTGAACATGTTCATGTAGAGTTCTACCTATTCCTAAGCAGTTTCAATGAACAATCCACTTCTGAACATGGTAACAAAGTAAAAGCAGAGACCTTTTGAGACCTTACCTCAAAGTCATACAGGAACAAATAAAAATTATGAAAATGATAGAAAGAAATGCCTCTGGCATGTTTATCTTATACCACAAGATATTATCGGAAAATCAAGTAAATGACATTGTGAAATTAGACTGCTTTGGAAAGTATGCTTCATTTAAAAGATAGATGTACTGATGCCATAATTCTCACAAATACAAAGGACAGAGAACACAGACATAGAAAACATCAAGGAAAATCACCTAGTAGCACTGTGATTGCTCTTTTTAGTTGGATGGCTATGCTGAGCTATTGTAACCTCAGAATAAGGCAGCTTTTACCAACGAGAAGGCTGGCTCTGAGGAAGGCCACAGCTGCTTTCATGCAGACCAGCAGGAGTTCATTTTAATTAGCCCTGGCTGCTGTCTGGCTCAGGGCTGTGACATCACTCTAGAGAATTCCATTCTTTTCTTTTTTTAATCTTTAGTTATTTTAGTTATAATGTGTTTTGCCTGCTGCATATGTCTGCACATATTATATACAGAGGCCAGAATAAGGTGGCAGATGCCCTGAAGGGGAGTTACAACAAATGGTTAGCTACCATGTGGGTTCTGGAAATGGAACCTGAGTCCTCTGCAACAACACTCAGTGGTCTGAATAGCTCAGTGAGCTCTCTAGCCCCTCTTTTTATTTAAACTTTATTTCTATACATTTATAATAAAAAGATATTATACTACTTTCTCCCTTTGTTGTCCTCCGTCCATCCCTTCCAAAATACTTTTCTTCTAACTTCTTCCTGTGTGAATAAGTATCTTGAAACATATGAATGCAACCTTCTGAGTCCATCTTTGTTGGTTGTAGGTATATGGATTAGGGGCTGACAACATTGTATTCGATAAACAATTAGGGAGCCCATCCCTATCTGAGACTAATTCTCTCATCTGAAGGAGAATCCCACTTTTTAATAAGCAACAGGTGTCTTACCCCCTGACTAGGTTGTCTTGAATAGGAAACATTATCAAGAACAGAAAATTTGGGATGAAAAACACATTAGCAGTTAAGAGCACTAAAGAGTCTTGCAGAGCACCCAGGTTCCATTCCCAGTACACACGGAAGCTCACTACTATCTGTAACTCTAGGCCCAGAGGTTCAGATACCACCTCCTAGCCTCCCTGATCACAACGCATGAATGGAGTATAAAGACACACATACAGGAAAATACACATACACATAAAATAGTAACTAAAATTCAATTTGTAAAATAAATAAATAGACAGACAGACAGACAGATAGATAGATAGATAACTTGCACCATAAGACTTATTTTTCAAGCTGCATAAGGTGTTGCATTCTTTTAACATGAGGACTCCACACAGAGAGACAGGAAGATCACTGAGTTTTAAAACCTGTGCTACAAAGTCAATACACACACACACACACACACACACACACACACCCTAGAAAATAAGAACAAAATGAAGTAACATACAGGAAAAGAAACACTGGAAAATTAGGACAATATAATACCTGTTAAAAGTAATTTCAGGGATCTGTGACTGGTGCCCATACAATCATTTTCAAAAATGAATATTGCTGAGCATGCCAGCACAAACCAATAATCCCAGCCATTGGGAGGCAAAGGCATGCTGATATCCATGAATTCAAGGGCATGCTGGTTGACATAGTCAACTAAAGTAAGACTCGTCTCAAAAAAAACAAAACAAAAACAAAAACAAAAACCTAAACATTTTAAAAAGTTGTATATAATTTTGATTTGTTTTCCTGCTTTGAGACAGAGTCTCATTTGGAACCCCAGCTGACCTTGATTTAAAGTATACTATATTGCACAATACATATGTTTTTAGTAAATACTCATATATATTCTTAAGTGTGGCTGTCCCTCACAAAACCATACTTAAAGTAGAATTTTAAATGTTAATCATGGGACATAGAGCTGAATAAAGAATTCTCAGAAAATGAAATACAAATGGCTAACATACACTTAAAAGTGTTCAACATACTTAGGTATTGGGGAAATGCAACTTACAACTTTTCTCTTGATTTCATCTCACCCCAGTTACAATGGTTAAAATTAAAAAACATAAATAGCTGGGCGTTGGTGGCGCACACCTTTAATCCCAGCACTCGGGAGGCAGAGCCAGGCGGATCTCTGTGAGTTCGAGGCCAGCCTGGGCTACCAAGTGAGTTCCAGGAAAAGGTGCAAAGCTACACAGAGAAACCCTGTCTCGAAAAACAAAAAAACAAAACAAAACAAAAAAAAAAAACAAAAACAAAACAAAAGAAAAAAAACCATAAATAAAGACAAGTTCTGGCATTGATTTTTGGAAAAGGGAACTCCATTTTACTGCTTAAGGGGATGGAAACTGATGTGACCATTTTAAAAATCAGTATGGAGATTTCTGAAAAAGCTAACTCTCGATACACCATACGACCCAGCAGTACCGCTCATATACATATGGGAGTCCATATCTTATTCTAGAGACATATATTAATCTATGTTCACTGTGATTATATTTACATTAGCCAGGAAATGGTAACAACCTAGATTTGCATTAACTGATGAATGAATAATGAAACTTTTGAATACACAACACAACAGAAGGAGCTGGAAACTGGTATTTTGAGAAAGGTAACCCAGAGAAAGGAAAGTAAACATCCCATGTTTTCTGTCACTGTGGAGGCTAGTGTTAAATCTTCAGATATGTGCCGGGCGTGGTGATGCACGCCTTTAATCCTAGCACTCGGGAGGAAGAGACAGGCAGAGCTCTGTGAGTTCGAGGCCACCCTGGTCTACAGAGCAAGATCCAGGACAGGCAGCAAAACAACACAGAGAAACTTGGTCTCAAAAAACAAAACAAACAAAATAACAACAACAAAAACAACTTCAGGTATGTGTTTCAATTATAATACCAATAGAGTTCATGGAATTAATAAAATGCCATGGGACTCACTACGGAAAGAGAAGAGATAGAATACACAGGTAAAAAGAACGTTCCAAGGAGTATTAGACTCAGATGGAGGTAGATTCAGAAGTGAGAAGGGAAAAAGATAAATAAAATAAAAGACATTTTAAAAAGACATTAGTCACTAACATACACTCACACAAACACACACACACACAGGAGAGAGAGAGAAACAGAGACAGAGACAGAATTAAAATGGAGTTACTTGGAAACAGATGAACAATGCCCCTACTGGACACCAGAGGGAAACAAATGAAAACTCTGTGCCATGCGTAAGTTACTTCTTTCAGGGTTCTTGGCAACTGGGTCCCAAAAAAAATCCCTCAAATGTTACATTGTATTGCTATAGCGCTTGGTTATCCTCAAGAACTTGAGGATAAGACCCTATTGATGAAGACATCATATGCTTGAGTCCTGGAGCATGGCAAAATCAACATGGTAAGAAGCAGCTTTATCCCGACTGACTTGCTTTCATAGTGGTGGAAGGTGCTATGCAAGAAGTGGAGGAGCCAGGTAATCATCAGTCATGCCCAACTACAAACACTTCAAGCTACAGTAAAGACCGACCTTGCAAGACCTGCCCACAACTACAATAGTAGCACAAATATCATAAGAGTAAACAACCACGTCCTGACAATCTAAGTTCCTCTCCACAGGATGAAACACATGCCTGGTACTATTGTTAGACTAAGAACCTAAGGATCGACAGGTCATGGGCTTTAGGAAAAAGTGTATTATAATCATGCTGCTAAGTGGACATAGAATTAAATTGACTTAAAAGAACTGATCATTCTATCCATAGATAAATGGACCTCCCACCCCTCAACTTAGATGTTTCTAATTGAATTAGATTGTGATTAACATGGTGGTACATAACTGGTCAAGGTGCAGAGGGTAAGTGACTGAAGAATGCTCAGTTTTAAAGCAACATATATAGCTCAATCCCCTCCTAAGTCTCAAAGACCATTGTGGAAGATGAGGCAGAAAGAACATAAAAGGCAGACATGCACTCTGTTCCCCTAAGGGTGATCCCCTAGTGGTGCAACAGATTACCAGCTGAAGCCTCCCTTCCCCTCTACCCACCTCGCATCTGCATTCCACAGACCCTCCTCTCTACACCTCCCTCCCCACACTCATTGCTGCAGCCCAGCCACCAACACCAACAGGCATTCCCTGTGAACACACCAGCTGAGCATGCAAGTAAGTCAGGCAACACACAGCCATCACACGCTTGCAAAATCCAGAAGGGAAACGAAAACCAAAGAATGTATCACGCATGTAACTAAGGCAAACCCAAAAATCATCACCTAGAACTATAATCATCCCAAACCCAGATGCACGTTGCCAGCATAAGAACATAATTGATAAGAGCCAGGGCAATATGTCTCCCTCCACCAGAGCCCAGCTGTCCTACCACAGCAGGCCCTGAATATTCCAACATAGCTGAAGCACAAGAAAAAGACCTTAAAACCAACTACATGAAGATGGTAGAGGTCCTTAAAGAGGAAATGAATAAATCCCTGCAAGAAATCCAGGAAAACACAAACAATTGAAGAAGATGAATAAATCCTTTAAATAAAGCCAAGAAAAAGGAAACAAACAGTTGAAAGAAACGAATAAAATTGTTCAAGACCTAAAAATGGAAATAGAAGCAATACAGAAAATACAAACTGAGGGAATTCTGGAAATGAAAAGTTTAGGAATACAAACGAGAACTATGGAGGCAAGCTTCAACAAAAGAATACAAGAGATGGAAGAAAGAATATCAGGCATTCAAGATAAGATAGAAGGAATGGATATATTGGTCAAAGAAAATGTTAAATCTAAGAAAAAAAATTCCTGACACAAAACATCCAGGAAATCTAGGCTATTACACAAGAACAAATGTAAGATTAATAAAGAATAAAGGAAAAAGGATAAACTCAGGTCAAAGGCACAGAGAATGTTTTCAACAAAATAGGAGAAGAAAATATCCCTAACCCAAAGGAGAGGCTTATCAAAGTAAAAGAAGCATACAGAACACCAAATAGATTGGACCAGACAAAAAAAGTTCCCTCCCCTCCCTGCAAAATAATTAAAACACTAAACACACAGAACAAAGAAACATTAAAAGCTGCAAGGGGCTGTGCAGTGGTTGTTCATGCCTTTAATTCTAGCACTCAGGAAGCAGAGCCAGGCCAGCCTGGTCTACAGAGTGAGATACAGGACAGGCACCAAAACTACACAGAAAAACCCTGTCTCGAGAAAAAAAAAAAAAAAAAAAGCTGCAAGGGAAAAACACCAAGTAACACATAAAGGCAGAACTATTAGAATTACATCCAACTTTTCAATGGAGACTCTAAAAGCCTGAAGGGCCTGGACACACGTGCTACAGACTTTAAGAGACCACAGATAGCAACCCAGACTACTACTATACCCAGCAAAAGTTTCAGTTACCACAGATGGAGAAAATAAGATATCCTATGGTAAATCAGATTTAAACAGTATCTGTCTACAAATCCAGCCCTTACAGAAGGTGCTTTTTAGAAGAAAAATTCCAACCCATGAGGGTAACTGCATCCATGAAAACACAGGAAATAATCTCACACCAGCAAAGCCAAAAGAAGAGACTCTGACTCTCTCTCTCTCTCTCTCTCTCTCTCTCTCTCTCTCTCTCTCTCTCTCTCTCTCTCTCTCTCTCTC
>CABHPR010151795.1:0-12615 GCA_902168415.1 Peromyscus melanophrys | reverse complement strand
CACACACACACACACACACACACACACACACACACACACACACCAAAAATGGTCTCAATTACCCAATAAGAAGAAACAGACCAAAAGAATGGATGTGAAAACTGGTTCCATCCCTCTGCTCCATATAAGAAACACACTGCAACACCAAGGATAGACATTTCCTCAGGGCAAAGGGTTGGAAAAAGTTATTCCAAGAAAATGGACCCATGAAGCACGTTGGTGTTGTCATTTTAAGAACTATCAAAATATGCTACCACTTTTTCAAGTCCCCTAAGTATTCTCAAAGGCAAACTAAACTCCAGAATTTTATTTTATTCTTAGTTCTGGGGCTGTGTTTTTATAATGATGGTCTAGGTATATACTTTGCTAAAAATATGAGAAATTGCATTATCACTACTTTTTATGTTTTGCTTACATTATATTATAAAAATACAGAGCAGCAACAATATGTACCTATGAAAAACAGTAGCTCGAGAGCCTTATGAGTTAAAATAATAAATTGAATATATTATTTATACATTTCCTATAATGGTTCTAATTAACTTAATGACCAAACATTAAAATGCACATTATCCCAGAGACCTTAGATTTTATGAGCAAAGTGAGAAGCAAATGTGGTACACTTAATGTCACTGCACACCAGAAACAAATATTTCCACTTTTAATTAACACAGAGAAACTGAACTCATTTTCTCAAAAAAAAAATATTTAAGTATCTACCCAATGATCTATAGAACAATGTGATTAGAGAGGACAATATCAGCAAAATTGTGTCATGAGTAACAATTATAAAACAGCTTGACTTTGATAACAGTAAGGATATTTGTATTTATGTACATATGATCACCAAGACACCTGTACATGTGCATGCAAATACTAAAGCCCAGAAGCAATCTACACAGCTGTAGTCTGTGGAACTGAATGAGAGTTATGCTGGGCTGCACTAGGCTCTAGGAGAGCAGGCACATCTACACATGCTTCATGCTTTAAGGATAGACATGCAAGACCACTTGAGTCAGAACTTTAGACCCGCATGCAAACGATCCTGACAAAGTAATCAAAACTTAGGGCTAAGAATCTGAAGTCACCGAAGAACTTTTAAAGCTCACAGTAGCGTGAGCTGAGCAACACTTTCACTCGATCACTCTGGTTCTTGTATGGGAAATACTAGGGACACTGAGGCAGGAGGACCAAGACTGGGGAAGGCTACTACAATGAGAGACCCTGTGTCAACAAAAATCAAAACAAAAAAAAATCAGACTGCTTGTATTTCAGCCCGAGACTGCTGACCACAAAATATTTCCTGTTTGTTTTAACTCGCCTCAGAAGATTTAAAGAATGCAGTTCTCTCCGTGTTGTTTTAATGCATACATTTTTTATTAAAAAAAAAAAAACTATTTCTATTTTTACTAGACCAGAAATACTTATTAATCAAATTCTTAAAATACAAATATTATTATATTAAATTCTGTACCAATTTCCAACTCACCTTGTTAAAAATGTAATAAAGAAGCTTTATCCTAAGAAGGGGGAAGGTGGCTTCTTCTTAGAGAAACTTGGTTTGATTTAAAGCTGAAATATCTTTTTAAATAGAAAACACTAGCTTATGGGGGGGGGGGGGGACAGGCCCATAAAATAAGACTAAGACACAATAGAACACAATTAGGGAATAGCTCAGTGCTTACGCTGCATCGTGCCCCTGTAGAAATGAAAATTGCTCTTTCTTAAATTTATTTTTTTTTTATTTCATGTGCATTGGTGTTTTGTCATGAGTGTCAGGTCCCTTGGAACTGGAATTACAGACAGTTGTGGACTGCCATATGGATGCTGGAAATTGAACCCAGATCCTCTAGAAGAGCAGTCCCTTCTCTTAACTGCTGAGCCATCTCTCCAGCCCCAGAAATTGCTCTTAAATTGTACTGGAGTGTCTGGTCTCCAAGAAGTCCTTTTCCCAAGGTCAGGCATTTAGATAAGGGTCTCCATTCCCTCGGGGGCTTGAGGAAAGTACTTTTCTTGCTAAAAGTAGTCATTTTCCTTATCCTCAGCAGGAGGAACTTGTGACCCTTTCTTTATTGTAAATGGTGCCTGGTAAAGATACTGAACCTTTGAGAACAATAGGCATTTAGATACTTGCTCAATGATAGATTAGAACAGCTCAAAGGCAGAGTCCTTTGTGGGCTTAGCCATGAAAGGAAAGGTATCACAGTGGAAATGGTACCTATCTGAATTCCTTCATGACCAGGATGTGGAAGCAAAGGGCACTGTACCTTCCCACAATGAGGAAATAGCTCAGTTGCCTACAGTCCGCATCCCTAAAATGCTCACCACTCACCCAAAAGAGTACCCTATTGGGCTCTGGGGACCAATAGAATGGTCACAGCATTTGTCTAACAAATGGTTTACTGACGGCTCATGAACCACTGATGGAACCAAAACTAAGTGGAAAGCAGCAGCTTATAGACCAGGGGAAGGAATGGCTAGCACTGAGGAAGGAATCACCAAATCAGTACAACATGCTGAAGTAATAGCAACACTGCTAGTTATAACATGAATCACAGAAGGTCTTTTTTTGTTTTGTTTTTGTTTTTTTGTTTTTTTCGAGACAGGGTTTCTCTGTGTAGCTTTGCGCCTTTCCTGGAGCTCACTTGGTAGCCCAGGCTGGCCTCGAACTCACAGAGATCCACCTGCCTCTGCCTCCCGAGTGCTGGGATTAAAGGCGTGCACCAGATTAAAGCCAGATATTGGGGTGAACGCTGAAAGATCAGAGAAGAAGAACAAACCTCACCTTGCCAACTCCTCAGCCGATCCTGTTTCCACGAACCCTCAGACGAAATCCTCAGCCTCCAGAAAGTCTGAAGAGAGCAAGTTCCTGTTTTCTCAGACTAAAAGCCTCTCAGTCCTCACCGGAAAGATCTTAGCTGAACTGCTTAAAAGCTTCTAGTTCCTGGTCCTCATGCCTTATATACCTTTCTGCTTCCTGCCATATTACTTCCTGGAATTAAAGGCATGTGTCCTTCCCAAGTAAAGATCTCAAGTGCTGAGATTAAAGGTGTGTGCCACCACGCCTGGCTCTGTTCCCAGTGTGGCCTTGAACTCAAAGAGATCGAGATGGATCTCTGCCTCCTGAATGATAGGATTAAAAGTGTGTGCCACCATGCCTGACCTCTGTGTCTAATTTGCTGGCTGGCTCTGTTCTCTGATCTCCAGGTAAGTTTTATTGTGGTGCACAAATAAAATATCATCACAGCAAGCTATAACACAAATAGCTAAGGAAGGCAAAAGGAAAATCTGCGTCTTCTCTGATTCATGGTATAGCTATACGGTCATCAAAATGAAAAAACCACGAACTGGCAGATAAATGACAAAGACATTTGGTTAAGGGAGGCGTGGATGGAAATAGCAATGCACAGCAAAGACATCAAAATTTACATAACTCATGTAAACACGCACACAGGCAAGACTAAAGAGGCATTTAAAAATAATGAAATAGCAGACAAATTGGCATCATGTTCAATTAAGACTAGAATACTAAAACTTGCTAGGGAACAAATTCAGAATAAATTATCAAGGCCAGTACATTACACAGTTTGTAAACTTGGAAGTTTACCCCAACACTGAAAAATGAGGTGAAGTGGAGAACTGAATTAAATCAGAACAACCCTATGAGAATGACTATTAAAAAAAAAAAAAAAACCCAGACTGGAAAATTAGGAAACCTGAAAACGTTAGCATAATTAGTAAAGAAGAAATCCTAAGATCACATAAAACACTGAGACATGTAGGCACACATGCTTTGTTCCAATGGTTTTATAGAAGGAACCTGGAAAGCCTGTATACATGCAATTAGAGACTGCCACTTTGTCTAGCACTTAAAACTAGATCCAGACATGAAGTCCAATCTGTAACATGGTCTCCTAAACAATTGAATTATAAACTACAAATAGATTTCATTAGACTCCTGAATATTCACAGGAGCCTATATGTCTGCACCCTTGTAGATATAAGCACAGGGCTTAGATTACCCAGAGAAAGTCATAGACTACACCAGTTGGCAACAAAATACACAGTTGAGTGTTGGATAACCTGATATGGCTGCCCAATAATTATTGAGTCAGATCAAGCAACACACTTTACAGGTTCTAAAGTTCAGAGGTGGTTCCAGACTACTAGATATATAGTGGGTCTTCCATTTAGCATATAACACAACTTCAGCTGGCAACATAGAAAGATAGAATGGACTGCTTAAAATCAAGTTATTATCACTCAAAAATACCCCTTGAAAATGGCTATTGAAAGTGCATGCTATTAGTTAAATACTAGACAAAGATCAAATAGAGCTTCTCCCTTAGAAGAAGCTATTAAATCAGACTTGAGGTTGGACAACAACCACATATTTCTGGACCATGCAGAGTAATTCCCTATAAATGTGTTTACAGGACAGAAATGTTTAAGACTTAAAGGAGACAGAAGTCATGGCACCTGGAACAGTCAATATAATCTGGACCACAGACAAGAAGGGAAATCTGAACCTTAGAAAATTAGATGATCTACAAGCATAATGTTAGCTAACCCAATATATATGATTTGTACTTTCATAGGGATAGTAAAAGCCTTAGGATTACTTTACTAAGCACTGGTGCTAACTGGGCATTATACCTTCTGTCCAGACAGAGAGGGAAATAGAACATGGCAAGGCAGAGTCATAACAAATCACACCCTATGCCTCATAGAAACTTTACCACGAAAATTAAAAGAGAACACAAGATGGAAAAATGTCACAGTAGCAATCTGCTGGGCCAAAGCACCCAGGGCACTGTGCTGGGACTCCTCCTGTAGAATTTTATAATTTAAGATTACCCAGTGAGTCAAGCGCAGGCTCTCCAACAACACTATCATTCACACCACTGAGATGGACAAAGTCAGAGACACCATCACCCTCATCAACAGCCATATCTATAGCAACAGGAACGGTGAATGAAACAACCACCATACCAACAGCTACAATAACAAACAAACCAAGAGAAAACTATGATATCTGTGACTTACCCTACTACACCTTGGATGGATTTCTACCAGAATAGTAGAACCATGAAGACTTCATCCTAAAACTCACCTACATCAAGAATGCATCCTATGTTCAACATGTCCATTGTGAGGCTATTATTGGCAAATCAGCTTGGTATCGCTAGTGAGGTGAATGAGAAAGGCTAATGCCCATATTGCACCAAGTTTGAGAGCCAGTCACCAAACCAGGAGTACACTGAAAACAACAATTTTAAAGAAAGAAACCCAGTGGAATGACACTTAACACTGATTTGAAGAAATATCACAGCAGCAACAGCCATCTACCACTCCCACTAGAGAGAAATATCTCTTATACCATCCCTACACCTTAAAATGAAGAATAAGATTTGAGATGTCAGACATGGAAATAGCAGCAACACAAAATTCCCCTTCGCGCCATACATACTGAATGTTAAGTTTGGCTACCAGTACAATAAAACCATCAGGATCGCAAATGAAATGTATACAAGTATCCAGATTAGGACCAGAATGAAGAGCCAGGTTACATGGCTGAGAAGACATCAACATCAACCACAACAAACCCATATGAACATATGATTTGGCAGAACTGTATCTTTGGCCCAGACACTGATAGGAGAACATTAGGAAAGCATTTTCTCTCTTGGAATACAATACTACTACCATATGGATTCAAATGCCCCAATTCATTTTTAGACTAAAACCACAACTGAAAAGGCCAAATGTGACTGTAGTGTTTGTGTCTGATTTTCCCAACCTACCCTACTATATTAAGACAAACATATGTAATAACCACTTGATAGGGAAGGCAGAAAATGATTCATTTTCACCTATTGAAGACTGGCTGTAAATTACAGCATTAGAGATGCAACATTATAATTTTCCATTGATCTTAACTGACCACTGCCACAACCCTTCATATCTTATGATATCGAAGCCTTACCACATTGGTTTGTATACATTGGTCATAGACCAGAGATGGATTCCTCTAGAGATTCACCAGACTTCCTGATGCTTTATATTCATCATTTATTTTTTTCATGGTATTAACATACAAAAAACTGAGAAACAAAATTGGAAGCTAATTGTGAAGCTTACTGGACTCTTAGTTGCTTTTTTCACTAATAAAAGAAGAAATACTGGCCATGACCCACATGTTCCTCCTTGACACTGACTGAGTAAGGATGATGCTCTACTATGATTTGCTTAGCTCAGAATCCTACACCTCAAACTCTGCTATGTACCCATTAACATTTTTATTTGAAAGTGATTGCACATCCTGTTATTTCTAAATGTGTTTTTCAACTTGGTACATAACAAACCTGGACAAAATATAAATTTGGGAAAGAAAGTATATACCAAAGGGATCACAGAAATATCCTGTGAGCTATATTGTTTTGACCATTTTACTTAATAATTTTTAGTGTCTGAGATTTATTTTCCTGCACTTATTTGTCTATTAGGAATTGGAATATTTATTGTATGCATTCTCTTTTTCCTATTGTGGCCCAAATTTGCAAACTGCTGTGAAATTGCTAATAAATTCTGATATATGGTCCCCATCAGCACTGTGTGTGCCTCAAGGACAAGGGGATAGAATTTAATGAGCCTAGCAAAAAAAAAAAAAAAAAAAAGACCTTTTTACACCCAAGGCTGCACTAATAACCAGATATCACTCACTCAAGATAACCAGACACAGTCCTAGAACCCCATGATGCTCACTGAACAGTATATAAGCAGAGACCAAGAGCAATGCTCTGCTCTGCACATCTGGAGAGACATGACCTTGATCTGAACAGCAACTAGAGCGTTTCCCCCAAATCCTGAACCTCGAATCAGAGACTTCTGTTAGAGACTGGACCTGAACTTCGGCTAAGATACATCACACAGGTGAGCAGCCTAGGGGAGATAGTCTTAGGAACTTAGTTAGGAATTTAGAGTGTGAAATTTGTGTGATGTCCATCAGCATAATAAAATACAACAACTTTTTTTATACTAACTATGCACACCTACCTTTTTGTTGATAAAAGTTAGGATCATTTTCCTATGATTGATGATTAGATATAAGTCTGCATCAGAATGAGGAAAGAAAAACTTTTCCAAACCAAATGCAAGATAACAGATTTTTTAAAGAAACAGTGTACAACTTGTATTATGCATATAAAGTAACTTGTTTGTTGCTCTAATTGTTTTATAGGTCCAAGCACTTTTGAAAACAAATTTAGCACTGCTTCTATGTGTATGTTTGTGTGTTTGAGAGAATGTCTTTCATGTATGTACAGGTGACACACAAGAAAAGAGGACAGTATATCCCCTGGACCTGGAATAGCAAGTGGTTATGATGCTCCCAACTTGGGTGCTGGGATCTGAACTCAAGTCATGCCCAAAAAGAATATGTACTGAAATAAAAGGGGTGTATGAAGGGCTGCAGAGCCATAGTAGGCTCTGGAGGAGATCACTACCATTTGCAGAGAGAGCTCTAGAGCATGGGATTATTCTGTTTGGAAGAAATATCAACAGCCTAACAAGACCTATAATACTTTTTATCCAATAATCTAAGCCTTTCACAGATTAACACCAGCAAAACCTAAATAAATGAAGTAAATAAATGGTCTTTGGGAACATGATGAATCTATATTAATATATATGTGGTTAATTTGCACCATAAACTGAATACAATCCAATGACAATGTCTTAACAATTCATAACAGAAAAGCTGATTCCAAAACTACATGCAAAGTGGAAACACAATGCTCAATGGGATTATTAAAAAATAGTACACACATTGACAAAATGTGATTTCTATATTTACCATGCGAGCTACAATAATCAAGAATGTGTATAATATTTGAAAAGAATAAAGGGGATGGAGAGAACAAGCCAAGAACAAAAGAAAGAAAATATAGTCAAGTTTTAATCTAAAGTCCGAAGGAAACTCAGCCAGGAAAACTGTGATCTTGACAAATGTTACCCAGCTACCTATCATTCTATCTGTATAGAAGTGTACTAATCACAGACTTCACCACTCCCACAAAATTAACTCAAACTGATCCTTAAACTATTATGTTTCTGACCCTCCAGCTACTGATATTTCTTCCAAACAGAAAGGCCCATGCTCTAGAGCTCTCTCTGCAAATGGTGGTGATCTCCTCTGGAGCCTACTATGGCTCTACAGTCCCTCATGCACCCCTTCGGTTTCAGGCAAATGCAACACCAATGATGTCCAGTCACAAAACAATGTACAAGAATAATTTAATGTCTACTTTCTGCCACATGGATTACGATGCACAATATGGCATCTGCCCTATCCCCCCGCCCAACACCATGCACACCTGAGATACCTCTGCAGCTCAGACACTCCTATTGTGCACTGGAACTGAACTTCTCTGAATCACACCACTGTGGCTGCTGGTAGTGTGAAGGCAATACAGACCCCATCTTAGGGGAGGGCCACCATCTTAGACCACCTGCTGTACTCAGTTCCAGGAAGGACCTCAGGAATGTGACATGACAACTCGAACAGATACAGAGCAGAATGCTCCTGCAGACATTCTGTCTGCGGTTTATGGCCCTTGAAGATATCTAGATTATCCTGCTGAACAGTCCAGATAATCCTGTTCAACAGGTTGTGGTTCCCCGCCAAAAGTCTAACCCAATGGTTCTAAATGTGGTTTCGCGCCCAAAGTCTAGATCAATAGTTTCAAAAAAATCACCTTGCCCCATATCCCTTCTACCCAATCCCAAGTTGCCAATTTCTGGCTTGCAGTTTTTCCCTATAAAAATTCTCCACACCTGGGCTCGCCGCTGTTGCCACATTTCCCTCCATCTGCCTGGCAGTAGCCCAGGTTGAACCTGACAATAAAAGGACCCTTATGTGCTTGCATTGGAAACCAGCTACTTGCTGGTCTCTGGGGGTTTCGAGAAATGGGTACAACAGTAGCAGAAAATTAAAAGCATTCTAAATATATTGCTGAAGGACGATCCCCATCATCTCCTTTCTACCAGTTTCTAAACTATCTGTAACATTTATAAGACAACTGAAAGTGGAATGCAACGTTCAAAACTTCTAGAAACCAGACCTTCAGTTTTCCAATCTGGCTTCCCACTGCACACCAAAACAGTTCCTGGGTGTCCACACAGGACACGGATATTACCAGCATCTTAGCCTCCCATGCCAGTGCAGCATAGCCTCCCCTCCCCAGGGAATCCACACTCAGAGGCCAAGGGCCCCTGCCCAGGTCAACACATGGACCAACAAAACCACAGTCCAGCTTAGGGTCCATCCTACCCCCAACAGCTCTGAGAGCTCAGCAAACTTGCTCCTTCTGGTCTGGGGACAATGACCCTCATACTCACCATGCTGTGGCTTGTGGTCTTCCTTACAGCTCCCTACAGCAGAAACAGAAGAATCCTGGTAAAAACCTGTAAGCTACCACCAACTGGTGCTTCTGACTGCTAAGCCTTCTAGAGTCCCTCATTAGCTAGGACCACCCAGTTCAGGCTCTAGACATTAGCAGTAACCCCCCTGGGTGAGCAGAGATCAAATTACTCAGACAGCACAGCTCTGCCCCTCTACCCTATGGTCAGCCAAGGCTCTAGTCTGAGAAATTTGTAGCTTAGTAGAACCTTCCATTCTCCCAGAGCACTTCCTGTTCCTCTTTCAAGGCACAGGGTCCTTTGTGTTGCACATTCCATTACACACTCAATGTCCCGTGCAGCCAACCCTTTGCTTCATAGCTGAGAAGTCCTACAGCCAAACACACATCACACTCAAACATTAACTGTTGTTAAAGCAAAAGAGGCCATGGATTAGAAAACAGTGAAGGGTCTATGGGAGGGCTTGGATGCAGGAAAGAGATAGTGGAAATGATACAGTTATCATCCCAAAAAAATATGACTAAAAACTTAAAATAGGCTTCATGGCCATGTGCTCCATAGACTATCAATTTGTATTAGAGCACACCAAGTACTACTCACACCACTGTTCTCAGGTTGTACATCTTAAACCTTGAAAACACAGTCATGTCAGTCAGGGCCACACCATTTTTTTCCCCTCTTCCATTTTGGTGGAACTAATATAACTACAGTAATTTGTTTTCATGAATGTTTGGTTATTTATCCAGATTCCTGATTGTCTGGTCTTTGAACCCAAGACATGGCCAGTTAGGACATTTATCAATCATCTAAGGTTGATTACCTCACTACTCATTGCTAATGTCAACTACCGTCAAAGCAGGAAAGCTTTCACCCTCTTTCTTGCCCCTCCCTTTCTGTGCTGTGACTACACTGATTTAGAGTCAGTGAACTCAATTTGTACACAAGTCCCTCTTCATTTGTAAGTTCCCAATAAAATCTAGAGAAGTTGGAGGACACTCATTCATTGGTCTATTTTTCCTTCTCACAGACCAGTCAAAGTCCAGCCTGGAAGGAGTGGCAGGACTCTCTTCCCATCCCTGGCCATCAGAGGCAGGATTAGGGGTTCAAAGCAATTCTCAATTACATCCTATAAGGCAACTCTGAACTACAAGTGACTGCTGAGGGCTTCAGGAATATATCCTAAGAACTCAGCTGGTTATGGCAAAGTCACTACCTGGAGGGATCAGTGAATTCCTCCAGAGGAAGCCAAATTCCAAGGAGTTTTTGGTATTACTTGGCTTGTTATATATCAGCTGTCTTCTGTTATGAAAATCATGTGTGCCTTCATAGTTTTCCCAATTGACTTTTCCCTAAGAAGGGCTAACAGTGTGGACTGATCACTCTCTGGACATACACATTCCAGGTATTTGGACAACAGCCTGAGGAAAGGCTTTCTCTGGAATCAGATATCTCTCTTGGCCACTTTCAAGGACTACCAGTAATAACAGTCCACATGCAAGCCTCCTGATTTAAGATAAATTCCACAAGGAGACACCGCCTAGGTCAGGTGGACGTTAAGTAATAGCTTTACACAATTTAGCTCGGACCCTCCTTTCTTACAGCCTTACTAACTTTATAGACCTCTAACTCCTGACCTAACCACTTCTAGGAATATTTAGATAACTTTCTGTGCTGACAGCTATGCTCAGCCAGAACCCCAGTTCAAGCCTCCCTGTAATTATCATCATTGGCAGCATCCGGCCAGGTCCATCCCCAGATGGAGGAAAGTACCTTATCAGAAATACCTCTGTACTCTCTAAGAACAGACTTAAGCATCCAGGCTACCTGTTTGAGAAGGCCTGGCGGATGTGCCAATTAAGCTTTACTTCCTCCTTTCCCAAACCTTACCTCTAGTTCCAGATCTCCCTTTAACTATCACCAGAGGCATCTAGCTGTACACAGGTTGCCTAGCAACTGAGCACACTTTCCCCCACCCTGCAGAAAAATGGCAGATAGCTTGGACAGATAGGAGCCACAGGAAAAAAGAAGGCAGTTTTATTTTCTCCCATTGACCTAGCAACGTATAGATTCTTAACATTTTCTATCAATCACATTTAAGACTATAGTGGAGCACATAAGAGCCCTATTACCCGAATTTAGCCTTTAGTTAATTCATTCCCCATTGGTCACTTCCCTTTGGGGTTGCAAATGATAATTAACGGTTATTGCCTCCCTATGTGATTCTTATCACCCCTCCGTTTGACCCTGGAAGCCTGGCTTTGCACTGCCAAGGGAATATTGCTTGTAAGTGTATATATACCGGGACTCCCAGGGCCCAGGAGGACAGAGAAGAGAAAAGAGAATGAAAGAACTAGACGGGTAAGAACTTGAGAGGAACAAACTGAGATGGGGAAGAACTAGATTGAAGGGCTAGAAGAGAGTACTAGAAGTATGAGATGGAAGATGAGGAAGAGCCAGATGGTGAAGTACTAGCTGGGTAAGAACAAGATGAAAAGGACCTAGATGAGGCAGAGTTAAGACAAGAGAATTAAGATAGAACTTAGAGGGAACAATGGATAAGTATAGAGAGGAATCAGGCAAGAAAGGAGCTAGGCACGAGAACAGAACTGAAGCCATGTATAAAGGATGTTATGCCAGAGGAATTAAAGCAAGTGGACTATAGAGCTCGGTGTACTGAGATTCTATTTCCTGAAAATAGTCCTCGCCGTTAGTAGTTCTCTCTCCTGAGCCCCTGGGATGTATAATATTAAGGCTGGACCCTGTAATATTATACAAGAGGTGACATTGATCTAAATCAGTGGTTCTCAACCTTCCTAATGCTGTGACCCTTTAATACAGTTCCTCATGTTGTGGTGAACACCTCTCAATGGTAAAATTATCTTCACTGCTACTTAATAACTATAATTTTGCTACTGTTATGAACTGTAATACAAATATCTATGTTTTCCGATAGTTTTAGGCCACTTCTATGATAGAGTCATTTGATCCCCCAAAGGGACCACCACCCACCAGGCTGAGAACCACTGCTTTAAACTGGTATCAGTAAATAAATAAATAGGAGTTAGGAAAAAACCAAGATGAAATTCTTAAAGACTGGGAAATATTGGAAAATAGAAACAAATAAGCTGGGTGTTGGTGGCACATGCCTTTGATCCCAGCACTTGGGAGGCAAAGGCAGGCAGATCTCTGTGAATT
>CABHPR010151794.1:29624-43645 GCA_902168415.1 Peromyscus melanophrys | reverse complement strand
TTTTTTTTTTTCCCTATCCAACTTTTGGCTATCATCCACAGCATCCTTATTTTATACACGAATGCTGTGGATAGCAATAGTCTCCCTCTGTGCGGCATCTTTCTGTCCTCAGAAAAGCATGAACAGGGCCTTTTCTTCATTCTTGTCTAAGGAGAGAAGTAGAGACGCCAGACACTGCGGGTGATCCTGGGTTTACAGGTCTAGACGTGCCCTTGGAAATACTGTGTTTAACTCATATTTTTCAGAAATTGCATCACAGCTTCCTGGTACAGCCATGGATGAGTTTCAAATGCTGGTTAGAGCTAACATGGGTTGAGTGCTCACTGCTAGCCAATCACTGTAACAAGTACTTAGCATGCATTATCTCCTTTCATCCTTCAAAGAGCCCCTTGGGATAGGAACTATAATTAACTCCCTTTATATATGAGAAATCTGAGTGCTAAAGAGGTTAAATGATTTTCCCTTAACCCTTAGGCCAGTCTGCTCCCTAGACCCTGCCTGAGGAAATACAGCACAGTATTTGGAGAGAGGTGGGAAACCGGGTACATGGTAGGCCTTGTGGCTGGCAAAATATTTTGGTCATGGGTTATTTTTAGACCATATCTCTTAGACATTTCAAGCTAGTTGTCTGTTTTTCCTTTGCTTCTTCACCCCCAGAAGCTCATAATGTGTTTTATTTCGTAAGGTATAGCTGCTGGGGAGATGGGTCATTATATAAAGTGCTTGTGTGCAGACTTGAAGGCATGAGTTGGATTCCTCAGAACCTATGTGTAAAAAATCCAAAGCCAAGCTAGGCTTGGTGGCACTTGGGAGGCAGAGGCAGGCAGATCTCTGTGTGTTCAAGGCCATCCTGATCTACAGAGTGAGTTCCAAGCCAGCCAAGGCTACACAATGAGACCCTGTCTTAAAAACAAAACCAACAAACAGACAAACAAAAAACACCAGCCAGGCATTGCTGTGATATCACAGCCCTGGAGGCAGAAATAGGAAGATTCCTGGTCCATCCTGGCTAGCCACGATAGCTGAATCAGAGGGGATCCAGGTTTGGTCTGAGATCTTATCTCATAATATGCGAAATGATTGAGGGAGACATCAACATCTAGTCTCCACTCTCATGCACACACCAGTGCATAGGCACTTACACCTACATGTGCATGCATGCACACAAGTACACACACAGACCTTAGATGAGATACATTATAGATTGTCAGAACAATTAGCGCAAGGAAACCAAAACCAACTCTTCTTCTCTGGGTTGTTCCTTGTCTGTCTTCTTAATCCCCAACACTACCTCCTGATGAAGACACTTCCCATCCAGGTTACTCTGCCTGTTTTCTTTACCTCACACCTCCAATGGGGACAGCATCACCCAAAGAGGATGGCTGTCCCTTCCTTTCCTGGCCATTGTGCCCCTCCCCAGGCCTTTGCAGGTCATCACTCTAGCGTGTCTTGGTCCCCACACCATATGCTCCCACTCCAAAACCAAGCAGAGATTCTGACAAGGGTTTCTCATTGCAAATATTTTAATGTACCATACCTAACAAAGACATAAAAAAAAAATAAAGACATTTAGCTGTGCATTTCATGAGTCTCCCTCCCTAGAGTTGGGAAATGAGCTTCAGTGCCAGGAGGACTATGAAGAAACCCAGCCTTAAAACTATGCACCAGGTTAGATGGACACCTCCTCGGTCACCAGGGGAACACAGCAGAGAGACTAGCTCTGTGTCCCTCCTCTCCTGCCTGCCCTCCCCCTCCCTCAAATTTCTGATCGCTACAGTTGTACCTCCAGTCTAGTCCCTTCCCAGAAAAGAGGCATGCAGAACAGGAGAAAGGCATGTCTCCATGCAAAGCCCCACAAGCCAGTGCTGGCTGCCCTCTGCTGGGAAGGCTGCTGGGACTGATACCAGGGCTCTTGTATCCCCTCATTGTTTATCCACAACCCATGCGCCTCTGCCCAGAGGGCTACCCTTTCCCAGCACAGGATGCCCGCTCAGGTCCACAACACTGGGCAGCTAAGACCCACTTTCAGATGAGAATATTGAGATCCAAGGTCCCACAGGTCCCTGAACACAGCAGCTTCTCAGTAGAGGTCTCACTTCCATCCCCTACTTAGCCAGATATGGTCCTAGGAAGCCTCTCAGGATGAAATGGTGCCAACCTTCATCATCACCCAAGCATTGTGTGGTGATATATTGTGCACCCCAGTAAAACTTACCTGAGGATCAGAGGACAGAGCCAGCCACTAGATTAGACATGGAGGCCAGACAGTGATGGCACACACCCTTAATCCTATCACTCGGAGGCAGAGATCTCTGAGAGTTCAAGGCCACACTGGAAACAGAGCCAGGCAAATGGTGACACACACCTTTAACCCCAGTACTGGGAAGCACACATGCCTTTAATCCCAGAAAGTGATATCTAGGCAGAGAAAGGTATATAAGGCATGAGGAAACAGGAACTCTCTCTTGAGGTTGAGGATTTTGTAGAGGTAAGAACTTGTGGCTGGCTTGCTCTGCTTCTCTGATCTTTCAGCTTTCACCCCAATATCTGGCTCTGGGTTTTCTATTAATAAGACTGTTTAGCAGTTCGTGTTACAGCATTGTGTATTTATTATTCAACCAGAATTTGATGCCTATCTAGTGTTGGCTGATGGGCTCTCATAGATGTTCTGGAACAGCATAGCCTTCAAGGAAGACTATCTCATAGGGCCTGACCAGAAAAACAGGTCGCTGCATGTCAGAGCCAGGTGCCTGGAGGAGGGAGCTTGTGAGTCCAGAGCAGCATGGAGTCTAAGGAAACTGTTAGGGTACCTTTCTTCCCAACAGGCACCTCTCCAGGCGCTATGCAGGGACCTCTCTCTGTCAGCCATGGTACAATGAGGATTTCTCGGAAACTGTGGTCCAGTGAGATTAAATAATGATCCAGAGGCACACATTAAGGAAGAAGGACAATCAGGGTGTCTTTTTCAGTCAGCAGTCAGACATGGAGACATCCTAGAGGATCTCACAGGCTCCAGAGTAGAAGTGAGGGAGGGCTAGCTCACTTGTTTTTCCTGAGGTGAGCCCATGTGTGCAAGAAACACCAGAGAAAAGAAAAAGGGCTCAGCTCTCCCAAGAGGCAGGTCAGCGCTGCAACAGCTGGAGTTTCAAACACACTGTTGACAGCATCAACCTCAGTCAGTCACAGGTAAAAATCTAAGGACAAGAGAAGGGCCCAGCTTCCATTATGAGCCCAGAGCCTCACATACAGCACACAGGCATGGAAACTGTCATATCTTAGCCCTTGCATACTAGAATATTCTGCCTCAATGCACCCTGCCTGGCTCACCAGGGTGCCCCTGGTCATACAATGGGGCCAGAGTATGTTGAGGGAAAGGCTTCAGCTAAAAGAGAAAGGTTATGTGGTCTCCTGCAGCCAGCAAAGGGCAGAGTCTACCCATCACCACCATGAGCAGATTAGTCATCAACCCACCTGTGCCCGGGGTCCAGCACAAATCCTGGGTGCCCAAGCAGTAGTAGGTACACAACTACTGCTGTGTTGACTGGATTAACAGTAAATCTTCAGTCCCCAGAGTGCTAGATAAATCAAATCTGTTTCTTTCTCATGTAAAATCAAACACAGGTGTGCTTGGTGGGTTCAGGAACCCACACCCCTTCTACTTTGTGGCTCTGGCCTTTTCTCTAGCCTTAGAATCCTTCGTACTCAACTAGAGAAAGCATGAAGAGAGGCACTTGAAGATTTTTGTGTTTTATTACTTTTCACTTTCCAATGGCTAGAATTCAGACTTTAAGGATGCTGGGAAATGTAGTCTAGCTGTATTCCCACATAAAAGAGAAGTACAAGTAAAAGGAGGTAGAAGGGGGAAGAGGGGAAGGATGAGGGCAAGGAGGGGAGGAGGAGGAAGGAGGAGAAGGAGAAAAAAGAGGAGGAGGAGGAGGGAGAGGAGGAGAAGGAGACAAGGAATACAGCTCCCATCTGCGGGCATCTATCAGAGTGTCACTTGAGAGTACAGCTCCCTCATTAGCTGCTCTGAGCACTGATCAGCCAGCATCTCCACAAGCTTCCTAATTCAAAGCTGAAATCAATCCCAGGATCTATGCTGAAGTGTGAATGTTTCGTTCCCAAAATTTTATGATGCAGCAAATTCTTATTTTCTGGCAGAAATCATCCCAGAATCTCTCTCACCAAACTTCCTCTTTTCTAAAAACAAACAAAAAAGAATTAAGCAGGAAGAGATTACTTTGCAAAGGCTCAAGGCTGCCAAGAAAGCTTCAGCCCCACAGATCTGGCTGAACGTTACTCTACGCCAGAAAACTCTCTCCCTGGCTACCACCAAGTAAAATCCCTGCGCCCCACACATAGAGATTTTGATTAGAAGACCACATCTTAGGCTTGGAATCCTTCAAGAAGTTCCCCCAAATGACTCTGGTGTGTAACTGTGTTTGAAAGACACTGACAGTAACATGACAGATCCAAGTCTCTTGTGGGCCAGACGGAATCAAGAAGTATCTGGAGACGTATCGCTGACTGTCAAATTGTCAGCAATCATATATTAACTTCCCTCCATGCATATGGCCAGCCTTTTGCTAAGCCACAAGATCTGAACGGCATTGAGAATACATGTATGCAGAGGCAGCCTAACCCACCAGGATTGTGTAGGCTCCCAAGAACTCCCAATATCTCAGTAGCCGGGGCCACGTGAATGGGGGAAATGGGCAAGCTGGCCAGCCCACAAGAAAATTTATCTTAGAGAAATAACAATCAAAGTCATTCATTCCAGAAACAGCATCAGGGCAAGCAGAGGTCTAAAGACAGGGATGTTTTTCTGTTGTGTCTGGGTTATGCCAGGGGATTGTGGGTAGCCAGCTTGAGTGAGAGGGAATGGTATGAGGCCATGTGCTTTGAGCTGTGGGTATAGGTAACAGGACCATGAAGCCCAGTGGGGCTCACTGGAGCCTTGAGTCTGGTGGAGGCTCCGGAGGAAAACCAAATGGGAAATGATGAGATCAGAGCCTCAAAGTGGAACTCAGAAAGGGGGGAGTCAGGGAGCCACTGCAGCAGAGGCCCTAGCTTCTGCTGCCTTCCAAAAGCTGCTCCCTGAGAAGAAGGGAGATGTGGCTGGTGGCTCGGCCCGCAATGTGCACCCAGGCATTGATATGTACAAATCAAACACTCGTAACTCTAGAAGGATCTGGCCCTGTTTCCTTTCTCAGAAAATATCTCAGATCACTGAAGCAAGGAGTAGATTAGTAATTCTGAGCTTTAAATCCCGTTTCTAATGGTGATTTACTGTGACATGTGGGACAAGCTGGTGCTTTTTGATTGCTCAGTTTCCACAATCAAGGGCGCAGAGCGCTGAGGCAGATCAGGCCTGTGAGCCCGGCTTGAGAGGCAGTTATTTGAAACGGCACTACGTGAGCCCCCTTTACAATAACTGGCGTTCAGATCTGCTCAAGATGTTCTTGGTAAGGTTCACAGCTCAGTTTACAAGTCAACAGATGTGTGTGTGGTTTTCATAACTCTTAATGCCTGTGGACATGAAGTCCCATGTTCTCAGCCCTTCTCCCCCTAGGCACAAATTCTGGAATCTAGGGGATAATTGAGCTTCTAATACTTTAAGCAAAGCAGAAGCCAACTAAACATATTTTGTCCCCCAGGAGGAGCCCCACTGACATCACTTCTACCCTCCCTTCCAAGCAAATGATTTACCCATCCTCTTTCCACGTGAGTCCTGGACCCACACTGCCAGCTGCCTGATTGGCATCTGATGACATCACAGCGTGACTCCCACATGCACCTCTGTCCATAGCTCTGACACTCTCCTAGACATTCATTTCTCTAAAATCTCCCTTGGCGTCTCTCCGTCCCCAGTCCCAACCAGCACGTTCCCCTTGAGCTTGGTGGGACCCTGAGAAAAATCACAAGGACTTTATAAGTGCCATCATAGTATCAAGTAAAGCTTGAGCAGGCTTTAGCTCTGTAGGGGTCAAAGCTAAAAGGAAGTTCAGAAGTCCCATAGTGGTTGAATAATATGAATTATACAATATTCAAACTCCTTATGACAAGGTCAGTGCTCTATGCTCCTGGCTGCAGGCACAGGCATCTGACTCACAACATGGGCTCGGATGATCTTTGCTCCAAGGCAAAGGATGATACGTATAATTTGTCACACTGTCCAGGGAAGCACAGATTTATCATTAAAATAGACTGTGAAACAGAAACAATGAAGCACAATCTCCCATCCTAGAGAAAGGCAGTGTAGAAATACTATGATGGCCCTTATAAAGTCCTTGTGATTTTTCTCAGGGTCCCACCAAGTCAGTAACCCTGTCTTACTTTATGATAGTGTTTTGAAATTCACTTCCCCCAAGCAAAGAAGACTACCAATCCACCTCCATCAAGATGTTCTTCTCAGGGAGGAAGGAAATTAAAACCATCCTTTTCCTGGCTCCTTTCACAGTCAGAAGGCTGCCACATCTGGTACCATCTCAGCCCTCCAGGCCACAAACCAACAGACAGAAGTAGAGAAGTCACTATGGGGACTATCCACATGTCCTGAGACATAGGCGTGGACAGTCCAGACTCTTCTAAGAAGAGTGTGCTTGGTACCTTCTAACCTAGATAGTCTTCCACAGCCTCAGTGGTCCCAAAGGGCTCGTTGAACATTGGCAGGTACATGATCCTAGATGAGATTATTCAATGAGTTAGATGGTTCTGCAATAGATGGCAGAAAACGTGACCTGGGGAATGAGAGACCTGCTCTTTCTTAGTATGTAACTGTCCAAGGCAAACGATGCCCCCAAGAGATCTCTAACATTCTTCATATCCTTTGGTGAATTCTTGCATGCGTGTCTCGTGAGTGTGCAAGTGAGTGCACAGGTTGGGGTACGGATGAGTGGGGGTGGGCATTCTCATGTTCTCTCTCTCTCTCTTCCTCCTCCTCCCCTTCCTCCTCCTCTTCTTCTCTATCTCTCTCTCTCTCCCCCCCCCCCTTAACTCCTTTTTCCACTCTGCTCCCATCCAGGACTTAGCACGGTCAAGCTTGTGGATCGTGCATTTTTGTCTGTAGCCACCTCCCCTGCTGGGCCCGAGCTCCATCCATAAAGCAAGACCCCCTTTCCTTCTGTTCCTCCTTTATCCCTGCTCCCCACACGAGAATGCAACAGATATGACACAGATTGAGGGAATGAGACAGCAAAGAAGGAACTCCCAGAAGGTTGTCTTCTACCCGTCTGACATCTCTAGCTTCTCCTTTTCGAGAATCCTTCGATGCCAGTCCCCAAGAAGTGAGCGTAGAAAGCCAACACTTAGGGGTGAGGAGATGGCTTAATGGGTAAGAACACTTGGTGTACACTTGCTGAGTTTGAGTCTCTAGTACCCATGTAAAGCACTGAACATGGTAGTATGTTCCTGTAACCCCAGCACTAGGGAGGGCAGATGAGACCAGAGATGGAGCTTGCTGGCCACCAACCTAACTCCAGGTTCAGCAAGAGACACTTTCTCAAGGGAGAACGATAGAGCTGGGTGCCCGATGTCTTCCTCTGGCCTCCACATGCACACACAAAAATGCATACACCACCTAAACAAAAATAAAAATAAACAAGAGAAAACCAACGATTGGAAGCCTTGACCTGCAGGTTTGGAAGGGTTTCTATGATTCTCCATGCAGTTTATCTGAAGATTTATCTCCTCTCCTCTTTCCAGAAGGCTCCCTCACCACAACCATCCTCATTGTGAAAGAAAGAGCTCTCTGACCCTTGGCAGCCCTAGAAACTCTGTATTGACTTTTCTCCCGCTCTTGGTGTTATGCCCAGAGGAGAAACGAAGTCTCAAGGCGGTAAATTACCTTGGAGAGTCGGGCTTCAAGGAATGGGGAAATGCTCCCGACTTAGCCTGACCTTCACCATGGCCTATTCCCATTCACAAACACTCACAGCATCTGCACACCTGTCCAGCCCTTGCCTGTTCAAATCCAACCAGGGCTGGCCCTGGGAATCCAAAGCTGCCCTTCAGCCCAGCCCCTCCTCTGCAGCCGGTAACTGAAGTCAATTATGCAGATAATAGGATGGATGTGGCAGGGCTTTTTCATCGCAGACATTATTCTAATAGACATGCATACTGCAACCCCAGCCTTGCGACAGTCCATTTCAGAAGACTTTTACTGAGCAAATCAACTGAGCAATAAGAAAAGGGAGAAAGTGGTTTTCTCTCAGCAGCATCTGCCAGTCCTATCCTAAGCGACCAGATCCCAGACAATCCCCAGCTGTGAAAATGGACCCCCTTTTTTTCAGATCCTACTAAATGGCCAGGGAAGGAATCTGAGCTATGGTGCCCATCCATCACATGCCTCTTAGGCCCATCCGGCATTCTTTGCCTCTCTCACCAAAGCCTTGTTATTCCCCCAGTCCACATTCAGACACACACCTTTTTGTCAGCTACTTAGAATCATTAAGTGAACTTAATTAGGTTTGTCAATCCCTGAGGCTTGGAGGATGGCAAATAAGGCCTCATATTCACTGCCCATTAACAGTCTGTTGCCTGAAAGAGACGGTGCATTTTCTGGGCTGTGCGTGAGCAGCATCCACATATCCTCTGCAAAGATCTGCCGGGTGAGTTCAGGAAGCGCCCACTTCCAGAGATGCCTCCTGGAAACCTGGCCAGTGGCCCAAAGTATCACCTCTCAGAATCCCCCGGGCTAATTTTCAACAGGCTGTCTGTAAAGCTTATACAAGATGGGAAGATGGGTGCATTCTTATGCAAAAGCAGACTTGAGCCAAGATCTCTAGCCAAGGCTGGTTTAGACAAGAAAAGAAAAAAGAAAGAAAATAGGAAAACCAGCATCAACTCCAGCATCCACACATCTACTTTGGAGAAACAGAACCAAGCAGATCGATGGTTACTGGCTGGAAGAAAGTTCTACAGAGCCAGAGAAAGGGGAGGCCCACATGTCAGGCTCCCAGATAGCAGGAGGAGCCCCCAAAAGCTTCCTCTTCCTTTTCCTTAACCAGATGCCCCACTTGGGAGGGAGAAGGCTCTTCTAGCTGTAGAGAGGACACTTCCCTCCCTATCAAGAGTGAAAATGTTGGGGCATGGGGAAGGAGGTAACCTGTGTGTTTATTAGTCTGTTGTAGTCTTAGCAGTAATATGCTGCGGACCTTGCTTCCCATCTGTCCTAGAATATTCTACCTGTACATGAGAGTAAGTGCTAGAACCTAAGGCCCAAGGCCACAGCTAACTCTGAGGAATGACCTGGTGTCTGTATCTTTGGGAAACTGACCGTAAAAGAGTAATTGAACTGGAAAGACTCAGAGCCCTAAGGAACTCTTGCCCATCTCCAACCGGGAGAGGCTATCAGAGCCTCCTCTTCTATGGTTCTGCTAAAGACACTCAACCAGACAGCATGCAAGGTAGAGAAACCTAAATCACAGCTGGTCTAATGCCTGCCTCGTCTCTTGGCCAGTTCCCTCACAGAAGGTGATCTGCTAGGATTATCCCTGTTGTGCATTCTGTGCCTCATCCCCTGCTACTCTAGACCCATTCCCACATTGCCTTCACCTCTGTCCCACCACACCTGTTCACCTCTGACCTTCATCTCCACTTGTCCCACCTGTCCCTTACCTGAGTCTCTGGCCCTAGAGTGGACAGAAGCAGCATCACCTGTGTTCATGGTGCTATCTGATTGAGTCTTCCCTGCCCACCCTGGGTGCCCCTGACGTAAAATCCGAGCAATTCCCACTGTCAGCTAAATGTTTTGAGACAGCAACTTCCACTGCCATCATCTTGCAGGATGCTTTAGAGACGCTTGTATTTAGAAACCGTTCCAGCCCCAGCTTGCATCATCCCATCCATGCTAAGAGGCCTGGTGGCTGGTAGGGAACTTTGTAGCTCTAATCCCCCAGTCCTAGAGAATGAAAGCAGGGAAAGCAGAGCAAGCGAGGAGACCAGAGGTTTCCACCAGGGTCCATGGAGAGAACGGTAGAACTTGTCCCTCCCCTTCTCTAGAGGTACACAAGTCATTTCTACCCTTGCACCTGAAGTTCTTTAAGGAGGGGTGCTGATGGTGCGGCTTAGCATTGATGTGCCCTGGCCCCTCAGCCTGTGGGTGATGGATAACCCAGAGAGGATGACCCAGAGAGGAGAATGAGAATGTGGGTTGTTATGGGGTCAATGCCCACTACAGTGCAGGATATCTCACATTCCCAACCAAAGAACATGACTCTTTCTAGTCACACTTTTGAGTAGCTTCATAATAATCAAATTATTATTGTTCTGTTGCTGTTGTTAATTTTTGTTTGGCTTGGGATGTTTTGTTTTGTTTAAGACAGGGACTCAGGTAGCCTAGACTGGCCTCAAACTCGCTGTGTAGTTGAGAATGGCCTTGAACAGGCATTTCTTCTTTAGAATCAAAGCATTTGGGCCCTCTAATTGTGACCTTTAGACTGAAAGGGCTATATGTGATCAGATTGCACAAGACAGATGGAGGCACAGGCAGATGTGGAGCAGTGGAGAATAATTAGTCACAAATGCACTGTTTAGATAAAAGTTCACATCTGATTGCAAGGCTTTTCTCCAATGGAGCAGTAACTGTCCTCTGGCCAGAAAGTACTAAGCCATCCTCTATCCCTTCTAAGTGTTGATCAGGGTTACATGCTCAGTTATGATGGGAGCTACCACCTGGCTGCAACTCATGACCCAGGCATGTCCAGCCTTGTCACATCGAAACAGGACACTGTCATCTTCAAAGTTCACACTAAAGAGAAGCTCAGTCAAGTTAAGAAAAAAAAAATAACTGCATGAAAAGAGCCTCATACTGTTGTAAGTAAGCTTCTGATTTTGTGTTGGGTCACGACTGCAGGTGGCCCAGGTTGAACATGCAGGGAAGCTTCACTCCCTTCCTGAGCTGAGGTCCAGGGAAACAAAAGATCTTTCCCCTCACACCTCTTCCTGTGTGCCTCTTCCACCTCTCCAAAGAGTATTTCTCCTTGTCCACTACCTACCCTGACCCACATTATCAGCCTGCACACTCTCTCTATATAAGAAAGGAAGATAGATAGATAGATAGATAGATAGATAGATAGATAGATAGATAGATAGATCTATCTTTCTCCTGTCTGTCTGTCTCTCATTCCCCTCCCTCATTCTCCCTCCCCAATTTCCCTCCCTATTCCCCAACAGCTTTGGCAAGCTGTAATTTACATGCCATAACATTTACCCATTTTTAAGTGTGCAAGTCAATGACTCTCAGCAAGTTTCTAGAATTCTACAAAGACTTCTACAACCCAGTTTTAGAACATTTCCATCACCTCAAAATGAGGTTTCATGCTAGTTAGCAGTCAATATTGTTCCACTGCTAGCCCCAGGCAACCACTAATCTGCTCTCTGTCTCTACAGATTTGCCTATTCTAGATGATTCCTATACAGAGAATCACTCAATACGAGGTCTTTAACTTACTGTCTGCCTTCTTTAACTTTGCATAATGCTTTTGAGAGACATCTATTTTACAGCATGTCTCCTGGTCCATTCTTTTTTTATTGTCGATTAGCATCCTGATGTGCGGCTATATAGCCACATGTGCTGTATTCATTCAATGATTGACAGCCAGGCCTTCCCTTTCTTACCATTTCAGCATCACACAAAGGATGCACTCTATTCATCAGGTCATTCTGGATCGACCTTCTGAAACCTGGGGAAGGAGTGTTTAGGGTCCTCAGGACGCAGTCCCTTTATCGCAGAAGGGGGTGGTTGACCGATGATAGCCTTCCAGAGAAGAGATCTCCCAAGAAAACAAACCGGGAAACAAATGAGTCCATGGCATCTTTCCATTTATCTCAGTCTCACGCTTTCCCTGACTGTAGTCAGAGGACCTGGCCCTCGAAGCCATGAAATGGCTGGAAAGAAACACAACCTCCGTGAGTTACTGTCCAGACTTCATGACCCACTGTGGCTTGAGTACACGCACTCCCAGGGGAAACAGTCAATCATCTAATATTCAACCACCAGTTGGAAAACAGTAACCGACACTGGACAAGACTCAGGATGCTCAGTACCCCTGTTGTGCAAGAAATTAACCCTTTGGTTGCTGGTTAATGGGGTCGAACCAGGGAAGGAGCCCAGTTGCCTGAAGCAACAGAGACACTGAGGGGTTCGCCATCAGTTGGTGTCATACAAAAGCACTTTAATGTTTAAATAGTGGCTTCACTCTACCCATGAGTGAGCATGAGCAGAATACCAAGCCATTTCTACCCACCATGCGTGTCCAGAAAGTGTGGGGCGTTTACCCACCAACCCCACAGCTCCCCAGAGTTTTCTTGAGTGCTAGCAGCAGGAAATATTAGATAGAAGGATTTATTGCGGAGAACATTGCGGAGATAAACAGATAGAAAATAAAGGAAAGCCTCGAGAGGGCCTGGAACCTATTCCAACGGGCCCCGACTGTCTCTGCCCCAGGGTTTTTATAGAGACGCCAAGGGGTGGAGCAAATGACCTCCTCCCCCAGCACAGCCAAGTGCAGACCATCTCAGACACCTGCACTCAGGCCCGTGGTCCTGATCATCCTCTATGCGGACCTGCTGGGTAAAGCCACGAGGAACCTGAAAATGGGCTCCCACAAGAAAGCAAAGGTCTCCCAAGCTCAGAACTCCAAACTGGGTTTAAAGGCTGCATATCTGCCATAGTTGTGATGGAGCACCCCCTTGGAAAGGGATATGCTCTGTGATGAAGAAGTGGAAGTCAGGAAAGGTTGAGCCCTGCCTTCTTACCGATGCTTTGGGATGAGGTCAGGTGGATCAAACTAAATTTCCTAAATCAACTAATAGGTTGGCACATGCGTGCTGACACTGAATCCTGGGACTTGGCCTACCCAAGTGGTTCCTAACACACATTCTTCTTAACATCATACAGGTTCTGGTTGCAGATAGTCACGTGGTGGGGTCCAGGATCCAGGGCAACGGTGGCATTTGACAACATTTCCATCAGCCTTGACTGCTACCTCACTAGTGAGTTTACCCTGGTCCTTTGTCCCCTTAACCCAGTGACCCATGGGACTACCCATAGTCTCATCCCTAGACCCCCAATCTTAGCCATCTTGCCTCTCCCACCTTCCTCCGTACAACCTCTTCTCCCTCCCTAAAACTGACTCTGCCTGATTCAGCCCACTGGGTCTTCTCTATTCCAGTCAGTGGTGAGGATAAAATGTCCTTGAATGCAGCACCCAAATCCAGAAATCTGTTTGAGAAAAACCCAAACAAGGAGCCAAAATCCTGGGCAAACATATCAGGACCGACTCCCATCTTCGATCCTACAGGTAAGGGTTACTCTGGCAGAGCTGGCACATTTGAATAGCATTATTTCTTGCTGCCAAAGGCAGAAGAATGGTCTGTGTTGTGTCTGGGTTGGGCACTGGGGTTAAAAGAAAATGGTTGGTCTCCAGGAGAGGCATCACCACCTTTGTTATGGGACCCCCAAGAAGAAGCTGTGAGGGTCTCTCGTCACCTGAGCAAAGGCGATGAGACATAACTGTTGGAAATATACAAAAGAGCAACTTTTCACCTGGGAACCCGAACACACAATGGCGGCGGGGGGGAGGGGGGAGCATGTCAAGCTATAGCCAGCTGTTAGGACACACACCAGCAGGCAAATGCTATACAGTTAAAGGCAGGAAGATGATGAGTTTGAGGCCACCTTGGGCTTCACCTTTAGGGGTATAGGGAGATGGTTCAGTCTGTAAAGTGCTTGACATACAAGCTCCAATACCAGGTTCAGATCCCCCATATCCATGTAAAGAGCCAATCATAGTGGCACACACCTACAGTCCTAGCACTGGAGAGACAGACAGGAAACAGGAGCTTAGGAGGCAGCCGTTCTTACTGAAGGGTGAGCTCTAGATTAAGTAAGAGGCCTTGTACCAGCAAAGAAGGTTGAGTTGTCAAAGAAGACATACAGAATCAACCTCTGGCCTCTGCAGGCAAACACTTACACACACACACACACACACACACACACACACACACACACACACACA
>CABHPR010151794.1:0-29614 GCA_902168415.1 Peromyscus melanophrys | reverse complement strand
CACACACACACACACACACACACACACACACACACACACACACACACCATGGGTCTTGGTTTCTAAGCTCCCTCCCCCTCACATGTGTCCAAGAGCCCCTGAGGGCTTTGGAACAGGGGTACTGGCACGTCTCACATGAGAAGCAGGTACTGCACACAGTCTACCATATCCTGTCGCATACATCTTGATTAGAATAACAGCGCATAGATGATAAATCTGTAATTTCTACTTACAAGATAGAATCCTGGTTCCGTGCAGAGTACAAAATAATTAGAGGCTTGTAGCTTTGACACCAAATTGGTTAGCTCTCTGCTCATTAGCTAAATTTTAGTTTTGCTTCGTTTTTGAAAAAAAAAAAAAGCCAAAAGCTGTTTGAAACTGGCTCTCACCCCATACTGGTTCCTGCCTGATCTGGCCAGCTACCAAGCTGAGGAAGGAGGTGTGTGTCTCCTTTCACCCTTAAAGCTCCCCAAAATCTTTCCAACCCTTGCACAGTCTACCTGGGAGCCTAACCTAGAGATCTCTATATCCTGCCAGCCACCGTAATTCACAGAAAATATCTAGCCAGAATGAGAACCCTTCCCACTTATCCGTTCAAGGTCCCTTTCTGTCACCCACCCCCAGAGGACTCACCTCTGTATACTACCTTGTGATAAGCTTGTGCAACTTACAAATCCGTCCTCCATTCAGGAAGGGGACCACAATTTCCTTTTCATTCCCTGAGCTGAGTGAGCATGGTGGCAACCCCCACCCTGGCCTCACCATCAACCAGGACTCCAGAAACATCTACTGATTGATTGGTGGGCATCTGGAAGCTTCAGTCAGGTTCTCTGTCAACAGCCATGACACTGCAACCAGCATTTAGGGAGCAGTGGTCCACCCTGCCTGAGTCAGGGTTCATTACCATATAACTCCCACTGTCCCAAAAAGGGATAATCAATAAAGGCCCATTGGCCACTCAAGACAAATGAAATCACGTGGGAGCTGGGAAAGGGCCATGACTCCCCCATCATCTCCAAACAGAATTAGAAGCAAACAGCTTGCCGGGAGGTGGTGGTTCACGCCTTTAATCCCAGCACTCGGGAGGCAGAGGCAGGCGGATCTCTGTGAGTTCAAGGCCAGCCTGGGCTACAAAGCGAGTTCCAGGAAAGGCGCAAAGCTACACAGAGAAACCCTGTCTCGAAAAACCAAAAAAAAAAAAAAAAAAAAAAAAGCAAATAGCTCCCAGAGGGCTAGTGGAGACTCTGGCTAAAAGGCCAGGCTGCCCTAGTGAGTACCATTACCTCAGAACAAAATAGGCAACCAGCTCCAGGTCAGAGGGAAGAGGAGGGTATTGAACCAAAGATGTCTAAGAGTAGCCTTAATGTTCCCTGGGAATGCTCTACGCCACTGAATATGGAGCCATTAGTTTCCCAAGAGCCCAGTATCACATCAGGAACTGCTTAAGGCGAGAGAAAAAGGGGATCAGCTCGCACAACCCTCCCCTCATGTGTTCTGTCGAAGGACCTATTTGTCTCCACCATGATTTGGGTCCCCTAGTCCCATCTCAGTGCAGATCCCTCTAGATGTATATTGGGGGTACAAGGGGGTCTGTTGGGGAAGCAAGATTTCTGGAAAGAAGGCGTGTCTCCTGAGACACTGGACTTGGTGTTATGGTCAGAGAAAGACTCCTACCTAAGCCCGGGATTTACCTAGGTTTCATCCAGACCCAACTGCTGACCTTACACATTTCTTCTGCAACCCATTCTGTGTTCGGATTCACTGAATCGCATAACACCAGGATGGAGCACAAGGAACTCACAGTCTGGAAGGGGAAAAGGCAGGTAGACAATGACTTAACCAGAGCAGGAGGGAGGGGAGAGGGTCCCTGGAAAGGCAAAGACAGGGTCCATCCACTCAGCAGTCATCACCCAGCATACACACAGTCCTGGCATGTCCCTGTCCCCATCATTGTGTGTACCATAGCAGGGCGGGAAGCTAAGCAGCCCTGGCTGCTCTGAAACTTCTGATGCAGGGTGGGAGAGCAGCTGGTGGGCCAGCAAGGCATGTCTGCCATGTCTGGCTAGATCCAAGCTCAGAGCGTTGACCTGAGAGGAGAAAGGCAGAAGAGGGAAGAGAACAGAGAGGAAATGGGGACCGGAAGCAAAGAGGAGCAATGATAAAGGAGAGGAGGGGGAGGGAGTGGAAAGCAGATGATGCCTGCCATGAGCTAGGCTTTCTCACAAGCCAACTTGATCTCCTTCTGACTCAAGGGTAGTTCCTTTTATTCCTACTGAAGGGAGAAGAATGATGGAATAAAAGACTAAGTACATGGCTGCTTGGAAGGGGGACCAGGATGGGAACCCCAAGTCTATAGTCTTTTCATCAGCTCTGCCACGGCTGGTATCGAGATTCCCCAATCAGAGAGAGGCACTGTGTGGGAAGGAACAGTCCCAGATAGCAGCCCCAGCGTGAGCTGTAAACAGTCAGCTCCCGACCCTCTGACAAAGAATCAAGGCGACAAGATAATAAGATTTTCTCTCCAAAGTTCAGCGCTGTCAGCTCGCACTGAGTTGGAACAGGGGTGGTAGGTGGCATTTCAGCTCTCCTCCAGGCAGTTGGTACAGAAGCGACTGAAAACACAAAAGCCACGTGAAGCCAGGCCTCGAGAAAACTATTAGTCCCAGTGCCCCCCCCAACTCCTTGTGTCCCACCCTCCCAAGCCTCTCAGGCTCACTCCAGGGTGGGGAGTGGGTGGCCAGGGGAGCCTCCAGCCCAGGAGCAGAGGAGAATCCTGACCAGGTGGTGCACACGGTCTTCTCGGAAGCCTCTGAGTCACTTTAGTTAATCAGATGAAGAAGCTGGAGGAGAAAATGGGACGAGGATTAAGTCCCGGGAAATTACGTTTGTCAGCTTTGCACATACAATTACACTAACCAAATGGTCGGGCTAATGCAATTAGGGCTACAGAGTCAGGCAGGCTCTTCTCCCTTCCACTCCCTCCAGCCCGAACTCTCTCCACCTCCCTGTCTCTGTCTCCACCTCAGTCTCTGTCTTTGTCCCTGGTGGTCACCGATGCTGCTGCCTCTGAGCAGGTACAATCGGGGGCTGCCACTCTCCCTTTCTAAAAAGTTCTGTTGAGGATTCAAAAGCTCCAGGGCCCTGCACCCCTCTATTATGGGCTCAGATGCGGCATAGGTGGGACCAATCACAACCTTGCCTCTTCCAAATCTAGCCCTGGGTTTGTTTGCCATTTCCAAGTATGCGTCTTGAACAAAGAGGGAGGGGGAAAAAATTGTGGAACCCTAGGCCTATGAGAGGACTCAGCTGGTAAAAGCACTTCCTGTGCAAGCCTCATGACCTTGGTTTAGTCCCTGGAACCCAGGATGGAAGAAGAGAACTAACGCCTGAAAGTTAACCTTTGACCTGCTCACACACCTGGGCATACATACAACACATCATGATGATGATATATATATATATATGTAATTATATCTTTACATATAAAATATACTTAACAAATTTATGCATTATATATTAAACATTCTATATATTTATACATTATATATATACATATATATATATAATATACATTTATATAGCCCTGAAAAGAACTCAAGCCTAGGAGTCAGAACCCCCATGCTATGTTGTGGCCAGTTCACACTAGCCATGATCCTAGGGTGGGTCAGTCTCACAGGGCCTTGCCTCTGCATGCCAGCAAACTGGCCGGGATGGCTCTTAAGGGAGAGGCTGGTGTGAACACAGGCAGGAACAGGTCTGAGGAACGGAGGAGCTGACTTGGCAAAGTGCTTACCACGAAAGCACGAGGATCTGAGTCCCAGAACCCATATTATATGAAGCTGGGCACACCTGTAACCCCAGCACTGGGGAGGTACTGGGGCCAGTTAGCCAGCCAGCCAATCAAATCAGTGAGCACCAGACAAACCAGAGACCCTGTTTCAAGAGATGAAAGGCACCTGAGAAACAGGTTGACCTCTGGCTTCCATACTCATGCACACACATGTGCACATGCATATTCACACACAGACATGCACACAGGTGCATACGGGTGCACATACATCTGCACACACACACATGCAAACACACATGAATATGTGCACATTCATCTGCACACTACATACATGAACACATGCACATTCATCTGCACACTACACACACACAGAAACACAAACACACATGAACATGTGCACATTCATCTGCACACTACACACACACACACACACACACACACACACACACATACATACACACCAGGGGCTGAGGCAATCTGGAGTAAGGGAGCCGTAGCTTTCCGTGGCCCTTCTCTCCAATTAACCCATGGCTCAGCTAATGTGCCCAGAAGTCATGGTGACAGACTGTCCATTTCCACACGTGCTCCTATGATTTAAGAACAGATGCCAGTTCCAATGAGAAAGTTCTATGGGTTTCATATAAATTGATTGCATCTATTTCTGCTAAATGCATTATCCATTCACTCAGAACAACTATCAGAGTTAATAGAATTTGTAACTAGAGCCATTATGCTCCAAGCACGCCCTTCTGGGGATGACGACATTGTTGAAAGGAAGTCTTCCCAGGGCCCAGCCCCTCTTTCAGAACCCATCTTCACATTTGCTGGGGGTCTTTGTGTGCCTCAGAGCCTTCTGTACTCAGACCTGTAGGCTCACCCAGGTTCATTATAGGGGCACATAGTAGGGGCACACCCACTAGTGAAGCGTCTTTTGCCTTCTGCTTAGCCCCATTTCTAAATAAAGACTATTTAATGGAGATGTAACACATTCTGTCCCCTTGTTGGTATTGTAGACAACCCCATGGCAGGCTAGGGATGGGGAGGAAGCCAAGTTCTCACCTTTAGCCATGGCTCTTCACTGGGTTCTAGTCTGGGAGGCAGAGAGTTCCAGGATATGAGAATGTCACGAGACAAGGGCAGGAGACCCTTATTAGAGTCTTGGCTTATTAGAGTCTTCCCCATAAAGACCTGATCATGGACATTCTCAGGGACTTCCCTACTCTAGGAGCCCCTTACCTCATCTTCACCAGGGTCCCCTGTCTAGGAAGGGCTGCCCCTATGTGCTGCCCATTGAACACACAGATTCCTGGGCTCCTGCACTCCTGTGAGATATCTGAAATGGGAAGTTAACCATCCACATTTCACCAGGTGGTGGCGCCGCGTGCCTTTAATCCCAGCACTGGGGAGGCATAAGCAGGAGGATCTCTGTGAGTTTGAGGCCAGCCTGGTCTACAGAGCAAGTTCCAGGACAGCCAGAGCTGTTACACAGAGAAACCCTGTCTCAAAAAAACAAAAACAAAAATCTACATTTCTTACAAGCCCTTCAGGAACATCTCATTAGCAACAAAGGTTAGAAGAAACCCAGAGCTGCAGATGAAGAACCCCAACCTGGAGAAGGTGGTGAGGTGGGGCAGACTCATAGGGCATCTTTCATCTGCAAAGGCCTAGCATCATGCAGCAGTAATAACCATTGTTCTTTAGATGGTGCCAGGAGCCGGGCTAAGCTGCATGGCTGGTTATCTTGCTTGCTGCTCTATTAACCCCTTACAGACTCGGGTCCACAGAGATTAAGTGACTAGCCTTAAATTACACATTGTAAATGGCTTAAAGATCTATTTCTTAAGACTCACATAAAAAGTAACATTTTCTAAGCCATATAACACCTAGAAGAACAAGGCTGTAATAAAGTAACCTTAGGAGGGCCCCATTGTTGGAAAGGTCAGCTGTGGATATCGCTCTGTATGCTGTGAATGTGTTGCTCTGATTTGGTTGATAAATAAAACACTGATTAGTCAGTAGCCACGCAGGAAGTATAGTATAGGCGGCATAAGCAGAGAGGAGAATTCTGGGAAGAGGAAGGCTCCTGAGTCACCAGCCAGACACAGAGGAAGCAAGATGTGAAGGCAGAACTGAGAAAAGGTACCAAGCCACGTGGCTAAACATAAATAAGAATTATGGGTTAGTTTAAATGTAAGAGCTAGTCAGTGGTAGGCCTGACCTAATGGCCAAACAGTTCTAATTAATGTAAGCTTCTGAGTGATCATGTTATAAGTGGCTACGGGATCTGTGGGACTGAGCAGGACTGGAGAAAACTTCAGCTACAAAGGTCTTCTAGAAGGATCTTACTATTGAGAAAACCCCTGGTTTGTTGTGTTAGTTTGCTGTGTTTGTTTGTTTGCTCAAACAGACTATACCTGCCTCTTCACTAACACCTAAGATAATACACTAGGCAAACAGTACACACACACACACACACACACACACACACACACAAAGAAAGCTGATCACTGAAGCTCATTGGCATACCTCCCATGCACCCCAGCCTTCACAGGTGCACTCCCACTCAGTTGGGGGAATAACTCTCTAAGGAGTAGAAAACATGGTGTCATAAGTAGAGCCCTTGCAACTCACCAGAGACTGGCCATTCCCCTGGCCTACTTCCCCGCTGTTGAACCCTCTGCTGTATGGACTTTTTCTAGTTTTAAATTATCCCCTCTTTAGAATAATTATAGTAGTGGTTATGCATGAAGTACCTGCTTTAATAAGGCTCAGGGGCTCCCAGTCGCTGCACAGACTTAGCACCCTCTGAATTAACATGTCACTCTTCATTTGGGTATGACTCCTTTCCCCAAGAGCGAGCGTGGCTGTGCTCCAGGAAGAGAGGTGATGTGGAAATAATGTGTGATTCATCATTCTCATCACTGAAATCAACAAGTTTCTTTTAGCGGAAGTGGCTTTGCATGCTGGGAAGTCAGTCAACACCCCCCGGGTGGTGGCCAACTCTAATGACCAGAGTCTGCTTGGTAGCCAAGGAAGGGGACCTGCTGACAGTAATCGCGTGGAACTGGAGATTGGGTTGGAGGCATCCTGATTACCAGAAAGAACTTCTCAGGGTATTCTGGGGATCTGACCCTAATGTTTGTGCAGCAAGTGCCCACCATTGCAGACCACCATTCCCGCACGCTTCCATTGTACACAGACCAGTGGATACTAAGGTCATGCAATGTCTCTCTCATGTTATGCTTGAAGACCTCTGAAGATGAATATTACTTGAGGAAGAAATATAGCATATTTATGGTGTGTGTGTGTGTGTGCGTGCGCGCATATGAGTACAAGCACTTGGTTCATGTAAGCGTGGGTTCATGACTACCCAATGAACATATGAGGAGGTCAGAAGACACCCTCAGGTGTCAGTCCTAAGACACCTTCCACCATTTTTTGAGAGAAGGTCTCTCATTGGCCTGGAACTTCGCCATATAGGCCAAGCTAGCTGGCCCATGAACTTACAGACATCCACCTGTCTCCACCTCCTATCTCTGCATCACTGGTATTACAGACATGTGCCATCACATCCGGCTTGGGTGAGCATCGTTTCTAAAGGTGTGAATTCATATCCTTATGCTTCCTAGACAAGTGCTTTACCAACTGAACCAGTTCCCCAGACCCCAAATAACAGTTTTTAAGCACAGAACACTTGGATCTAAATCCTAGCAATGGTGATCACTTTGGACAACTTCCTTCTCCTGTCTGTCTCTTTCTGTTTCTTCATATCAAAAACAGTGTTTTATAGGTCTAGGAAGATGACTCTGCAGCTAAAGAGCTTGCTGCACAGGTTCAGGCCCCCAGAATCCACATTAAAACTGGGAGGTGTGGCAGCCTACCTGTAATCCCAGCAGGTAGGAGGTAGAGGTGGGATCCAAGAGCAAGCTGGGCAGCCATATTGCCAACATTGTAAGCTCCAAGTTCACCCTTCTTCAGTATATAAAGTAAGGAGAGATTGAAGAAGACATCCGTGTCAACCTCAGGTCTCCACACACATGTGGACCAATGGGCAGGTGCACCCACCTAGACACACAGGTACCCACACACGTGCAAACACAAATACACGAACACACATACACCAGACATACTTGAAAAGTAGTTTCTATATTATTATATCATAGGTCTTCTATAAGGACCACATAAGTTAATGCATGCCAAGCGTTCTGAAGTATGTCTACCATAGTATGCTGGCGAGGCTTTCTTACTTTTCCTGTTCTAGGATTGAGAAAAAAAATGGGGGTGGGGGGCTCAGAAGGCAAATAACTCACCCTACCATCTCTACAGAGTCGGGGTTCAGCATCCAGGCTGCTTGCTTCCTAGCCTTCTCTACAGTGTACCCATGCCTGTCAGAGCAATATCAGCAATCGCCCGATTCCTGACCAGCATCAAGGCAGAGGCCTGGGTCCCTCGGCTGTTTGCTTTTCCATTCACACGATTCAGTTCCTCATTCAGTGCCCAAGACAACACAGCTTCCCCTGAAACCCAATCCTGGAAGAGCCTGTGTTTTCAATGACACAAACCTGCACTGGGTACCTACGCTGGGCCAAGGCCTGTTGCTGGGAACACAGCAAACACTGCTCTTGCAAACTGTATACCCCAGAGCTGGTCCACACAGGCCCCATGGCAGGCCACTGTTCCCATGGAGAATTAGGACAAGTTCCTCACCACCACTGTACATCATTGACTTCCCTCCGCCCAAAAGGTGCATTGCAAATCCTGAACCAATCATCATTTTTTTTTTAAAGAAACCCAATTCCTAGAAAGCAGGTCCTCAACTCAGGTAGAGTGGCACTTGCCTGTGATCTCAGCACTTAGAAGACGCTGAGGAGGTAATTCAAGGTCGTCCTTGGTTAGAGAGTGAGTTTGAGGCCAGCTTGGACTACAGGAGGCCTTAGGTTTAAAAGGAAAAGAAGGAAGAGGAGGAGGAGGAAGCAAATAGAACACCCACACTGTCACTTTAGAACCCCCTACACCACCCTGACAGGCCCCAGTGAGACCCTAGTCCGATGCTCCGGGGTGGCGGAATTAGGAGCTACTAGCAAACACCTAAGCTATACCTGGGCCACCGCTGCCACCCCAAGCAGCCAGCAGGAGCCACCACAGGCCTCTCTCCCAGCTGGCCTTGAGAAAACACGTTGTTTTTTCCCCCATTTGTTTCAGTGACAGGTTCCGTAAGTGGGAGACAATAAATGATCCAGGAGCTTTGGGCTCAGCATGCCTTGATTAAGGTCATTTAGCTCACGGCCAGCAGAACACACAGGCCCTCCGTCAGTGCACGCAGCAAGCACTTGTTTAGGAAGTCTACTTTAATCATCATTTTCCTCCCAGACGCACCCACCACCTCAGCCAGGAGCCCAGCCCTGTGTCTCCATAGCCTTTGTTTACCGCTCCTGTTACGCTAAAGCTTCAGTGACCTTTACAGAAAAGTATTATATTTTGTAATTCATCTGAGCCAGGAGGTAGACTGAGTCTCTAGGAGAAGCACCACGACGTCTTCTCTGCTTGCCCCTCCCCCGCCAAAAGGAAAAGACACATCAGGTAGAACCACCTTAGGCACAGGGAAAAGAGAGGAGAAGGCAGAACTCCACCCAGTCAGGGGCTCCCCAAGGGGGACAGACAGAAGCAGAAGCCTTGCTGTGGGCAGGGACTTTGTGGGGAGGATCCAGTACTTTGAAGCAAGCTGCCTTAAGTCTGTGAACCTTGAATGGCGCACGTTTGTTTATCAATGGTCTATGAGTAGGAAGCCAGGTTCAGCTCAGGTCACCTACCACCAGCACTGATCTCATCTGAAGGCTTGGCTGGAGAAGGAGTCATATCCAAGCCCACCAGACTGTTGAGAGTTCCTGGAGGATGTGGGAATTGAGAATGCCAATTCCTCACTGGCTAGAGGTCACCATCAGTTTTGACTCGCCTTGGCAGCCTGCTTCCTTCCAGGTATGGTGTGGGCAGGGAAGGATAGACAGAGAAAAAGAATCTGCTAGCAAGCAGAAGTTGGAATCTTGAAAACAGACTCCCATCACCTGGGCATATTCTATTGGTAGAAGCAGCTCACAGGTCTCAGACTCGAGGCCCAGGGTTACACAGGTGTGAACCTCAGATGGAGACCAGCTCAGGTCCACGTACAGTGGCTTTCATGCATCAGAGAAGCCACACCAGGAAACCCTCAGAGCCCACTGAACTCCCGGGCTCAGTCCCAAAAGTGTCTAATAGCATCCTATGGGCATTTATCTATTCACAAAGCACCTACTGAGTGCCTCCTAACACCAAGACAATGAACGGGCAAAGAGGCCGAGAGACCAGGGTTCTTTCTCAAAGCTGACTGTTGTAGTAAGAAAATGAGATCATTTCTAACAGGCAACCAAGGATATAAAACCAAATATTCATATGAAATGTTGTGTTACTATTAATTCTGTTATCAAAATATATAGTCAGAAGTATTGGGCAAATTCACTCCCATGAGCTGTATATTGTGTGTGTGTGTGTGTGTGTGTGTGTGTGTGTGTGTTATGTGCATGTATTTTTCTATTTTTTTTAACTAAATTTCAAAAAAATTCTAGTTTCTTGCCGTTAAAATCTAACCAAATTTTTTTTAAGTGGAGGGGACAGTATTATGCATTTAGAGTCCACTAAATCAATTCCCCCACCCAATCAATTGCCTATTTGCAAGTAAAAGCATTACATTTACTTGTGTGGGGGGAGGGGTAGATGCCTTGTGAGGGGTCCTGAAGGACTGCCCCCATATGAACCTTCTCATCCATATTGACTGACAAAGGGTCTGTCGTCTTCCAAACCTCGTCCAGATCTTAGACATCATGGAAACTCCTGAACCTTCTCCATGAATTTTTTTCCAAATAAATCCCAGGTGACTGGTCCAGAAAGGCCTGATTTGTTTTTAAGAGTGAATATTGACTGTGAGTTCACAAGAAGGTGAAAGAAAATCTGTTCATCTGATTATTATTGTTTTAGTAAGTGACCGGCAGGTTTAATGATCGCACTCCAGGATTAATGTTAATTTAATGAAGAAAATAAGGCAGAGCTCTGGGTTGGCTACCAACCTGCCTAAGGATTGATAGCAAAGCCTCCACGTTATTCAATACAGCTACCTAGGAAAGAGGACTATTTCTTTCTCCTCAACCAACCTTGTGGCTTTGACCTTTCTGACTAGTCCATTCAGCCTATCAACTGAGCCGTTCCATCAACCATCGGGTGAGTAGAATGTCCCCACTGCTTAAGGAGTAGTACTGTGGGGTTTTCTCCCGAGTTAAATCGTAACAGTACAAAGACTCTTTGCTTTTGCATCGGATTTGGTCTTTGGGGGGCTCTGGGTACAACACTGTTCATTCACATAAAGCTCTCTGGCCGTGGCTCTCCTGTTCTTTGCCGATGAAAGATCTAGGTGTGACATTTGTGGTGACGCCAGCCCTGGTTAGCTGTGTCCTCTCACATAAGACCTCGTTGGATTTTTGCGGCCTCCTGGCTCCATAGGAAGTTCCCCCAAAGACAGGTGAGATGCCTCCTAAGTATCCTGAGACAGAGACCAGAGGCCCGAATCCCCTGCTGCTGGGAGGCCAGCCACTCTCCTTAGAGAGGGACCTCCCCACCAGCAGGGCCGCCAGTCAGAGCTGTTGAGATAAAAGCTGCTTTCAGGACTGAATTACCCTTAAACAGCTCTGACACCCAGCAGTCTGCAGGAGCTTAATGGCGCCTGTGATGGCTGCTGCTTTGTGTTCCCAGCTACCCCCTGCTCCCTGAGGGACACTCAGTCACACACAGGAGAAGAAAAAGGTCACTGGGGGGAAAAAAAACACAACAACAACAAAACAACTCACTACCCTGAAAGCAGAGCTGTAAAAATTAAGTTAAGGGAGGTTGGGGGGGGGGGGGGGGCTAATTCAGTTATTCCCAAATTGGCTTCAGGCCAGAGCTGGGCTAATAAAGTATTTGATATTGACATGGGTACTGTGGACTCAGCCATCTGCAGGTTACCCATAATGGATCTGGTGGCAAGGCTTAAGTGGAGAGGGATGGTAGCTCAAATACTGGCTCTGCCCCCACACAGGCCAGAAGAACCACAGGCTTCTGCCCTGCCAAGTTCTTGTAGGACAAGACTCGATTGGTGCGCCGCCATCAGGGTTAGGTCATTAGGAATCACTGGAGAGAGAGTGTGGTGGTGAAGTCACACCTTAACTACTCAGTACTCCAGTGTTTTGCTGGTTGTGTGCCCCTGACTCAACTTACTACAACCTTTCCAGGCTGGTGGGATTATGATCCCTCTGGAGGGTGGGCAGGCAGGTATAGGCAGCCCCACTAGTCAGGAGATTTCAAGGTAGAAAAATAATCTACCGTAATTAAATATGCTGACGTCAAAAACCAAAAGCATTCCCAAGTGAGCTTGCTCCTAACCATGGTGACACCCTCTTATCTAGAGTTACATTTCCAGTCCTTCCCACCAGCCACGAAATAGGCAATGTAAGTACATTCCAAAACTCAGAGATAAAAGTCAAGGGCCCTACAGTCTAAACCAAGGGAAGGTGGAGGTCCCCTCTCACACCCTTGACATTGGATACAAGATAAAACAAAACACCGTAGAACGTGCTGAAGTTCTGAGAGAGAAGAAAAACAAATTCATAAAAAATATTTGTACCCAGGACCATTTGGTTAAAGTTCAGATGGCCCCGAACAACGCGTTAGACCTAGGGGGCACTGCCAAGCTAAGGTTAAATTGTACTTAGTGGGGAGCGTCCAGCAAAAGAAAAGTGTGATGTAGCAGCAGGTTCAAGACGGGGGTCCTTGGAGATATCCCAGAAGCAAATCAGAAGAGCAGCTGCCAGAGGGCAGCGATGGATGCAAGGGGTCTCACCAGAAAGGGCCACTAAAGGGCTGACCCTAGCAAATGGGCTGTGCTGTTGTATTTGTTTTTTTTTCAGAGGTTCTGGGTGAGAGGCAGTGATGCTTGTCAGCAGCATAATTCGTTTGGTGTTTTGCTTTGTTTCCAACCTCTCTAAATCCTTCCATTAAAAACAGAAACCCAAAAACATTTGGACAACATTTACAACAAAATGTTGATAAATGAATGATCTTTCAAGACCCTCAAAAGGGGAGTGAATGGAGACAAAGCATGACGTCATATTTAACCCCCAGATCTGTGTGGTAGCGGGTATGTCTAGTGTGTTGACGTATAGTCCTTTGAGTATGTCCCAGGAATGGTAAGGCTGAATCTTAAGTAGATCTATGTTTAGTTATTCTTGGAGCCTCCAGACTGATTTCCACAGTGGCTGAACCGATCTACAATCTCACCAGGAGTGTATGAGGCTTCCTTTCTCCCCACACCCTCAGCATCATCCGCTTTGTCTTTGATAGCAATTTTTACTGGAGTGAGGCAGAATGTCAGTGGAGTCTTAATCTGTACTCTCCTGATGGCTAAGGATGGTAAATATGTTTCATATTTCTTGGCCATTTACATTTAATCTTTTAAGAAATATTTGTTCCTTTCATTTGCTCTTGTATTCATGGTCGTTTGGGTTGTGGGTTTTTTGTTTTTGTTTTTGGGGGTTAGGCTTTTTAGTTCTTTCTATACTTTGGATAGTAATCCTCTGTCAAGCATATAGGTAGCAAATATGTTTTTCTCGTGGTACAGGCTCTTTGCTGAACAGACATGCTTTCATTTCATACAGTCCTCTTTTGTCAGTCCATGCCATTATTTCCTGAGACACTGGAGTCCTTCGGAGAAAGTCCTTGTGTATGCCTGTGTCTTAATGAGTTTTCCATGTTTACATCTAACACAAGGAAGCCTGAAGTGTCTCGTAGAGTCATATAAAAAGAAAACTTCAGTCGCTTCCATTGACCAAAGATATGGTAGTTTGGGCTTCCAAAGGATACTGATTATGATTAATTAAAACTGAAGAAATACGTTTAAATTCGTAGATTCATAATGATATGCAAATATTTAATTGAGCAACTTCGGATAATGAAACCAATTCTATATCTTGAAAGTCAGAAACAAGGAGACAGAACTGAATGATAATACTGTCTTTATTACTCCTGTCCCCTCCCTGAGTGACCATGTTGCTCATGAAGGACACAGCCCCTTGTCACAGATACATTCCAAATGGTCAATGAGAAAAAGATATAATTAAAACACCATTGGTTTGTAGTTTCCAGTAAATGCTTCAATACAGTGAGCTTCAAAAAAGAGCCTCTATTAAAAGGGGCTGAGCAATAATCAGGCATTTGGTACCTTATGAAAAAGCACCGCCCCAGATCAAGCAAACAGATGTGCTGGCAAGCTTCCAGGACAGAGCTCTGTGCCGACCTAGACTGTGGGGATGCAGTCCACAAATCTAGACTCTTGCAAAAAGCCACAAATCAAATGGTCCCTATTCCTCCAAAGATAAGATCACCAACAGGAAAAGTAGAGAATCCTATCCATTTAAAGAACCAAAAATTATAGAATATATATGTATATTTATTTGATAGATAGATAGATAGATAGATAGATACATACATACATACATACATACATACATACATACATACATAGAAAGATACATAGACAGGCCTGTAATCTTAGCAATTTGGGAAACTGAGTCAGAGTAATCCCAGATTCAAAGCTAACCTGGGCCATTCAGTAAAGCCTTGCCCCAAAATAAAAAGGGAATTGGGATAGGGAGCTAGCACTACTGAGTGCGTACCTAGCATATGCAGAGCTCGGGGTTCAGTCTTTAGGGACACAAAAGCAAAATTAATGGATGAGGCTAGAGAATGCTCTTTAGGGATAATGCACACTTGGGGGGTAAAATTATTGAGAAATTCAAAGATGTGGTTACGATGTTATCCAGGATATGATCCCTTTTAAGAGTAAGGAAGTAGAGATTAAAGAGGTCACAAAATCACTGGCCAAGTTTTATTTCTTAATCTGGGTAATAGTATTTGCTTTATAATAACTCATCGAGTATTTAATATACACTTGCTTTATGTGTTTTTCTTCATGATTTATTTTAAAATTAAAAGGCTTAATTTTTTTTTTAGCATTGTTGAAAGATCTCCTGTTGCACCACTAAACAGAGAGAATGATTTAATTCCCAAGTGGCTACTTAACAGGCTGGAGTCTTCCTTTTCGCACTTGTAACTGAACAGAGGAATAAGTCAGGACTTAAAAACAAACAAACAAAAAAAAAAGCTATCTGTCGTAATAATGTACAGTAAAATACCTGGGGTCTAGTTCCACGGTTGCCCTCTGGCAGTTGCCCTGATCACACCATCAGACTAATTAAAGAGTTGTTTGAACCCAGCCATGATTAAAAAAATATACGTTGTTCTCCTTTTGTCTTAGTTAGGGAACAAGCGGACTTCGTGAATATCAAAGGAAAGGTCATTCTGCCTGCTTCCAGTAAGGAAGGGTGCCATATACATTTATAGATGGATGACTAATCAGATTTGGGCCCGGTATTTATTTAATGGGAGGCAGGGTGCCATGAAAATAGACCACTATGCCCAGCTTCTGTGAAGTTGAGCTCAGTCAATGGTTATGGCTCAAATTCAATTCCAACGTAGTCCAATCAAAAACGGTACAAATGGTCCACGTGAGCTGCTGAGTGCTGTTCTTTGGTACGACACACACACAGGCCTTGAACCTGAGGCAGATCCTCATTGCTGTGATTAATAGAGATAGCTAAGAACTTATTTTCCTTTGTATCACACTTTATTTCTTTGCCCTGAATTGAGCAGATGAGATGCCTTAGCAACAGCAATAAAACCAGCGCAATCACTGTCTGGCCTATTTTTTAAAACATTGTGCTGCATATTACTAATTGATTTGTTTCTTCTTGAAGGGCTCTGCAATATACTTAAAACGAAACCCAGTGCTTAATGGATTTTTCTTTACTCAGCTGTCTATAACCAATCAGTGTCTTCATGTCTGTGGGTTCTTCGTACAATTTAAATGTGAATGAGTATTCAACTACGCTTTCCAGTGTGTGGTGTGTGGAACAGCAAGATAAATATGGGCTCTTTTCTCCCATAAAAGACTTTTAATAAAATAGGGATTCTTTTATTATTATTTTAAGGGAAGGAAGAGGTGAGCTTCCTACCTCCCTTGACCTCATCATATCTCTTCCCCAAGGCCATTTCATCCCCTTAAGGCTTCACAGAGCTTTGGGAACAAATATAGAATCTCAGCAGAGGAACAATGGGGAGCCTCAGATTGGCATCTCAGCCTTAGCCTGCCTCCCTTGTGATCTCGCTGTGACCTTCATCATTGCTCCCAACACTGAAGCTGTGACTGGTGACAGCATGTGGTGCTGGCCTCCCCCTTAACTTAACAGCCCAGTGACTGGATTTCCTTTTTGACACCATCTAAATCCCTGGGGTACTCCTGGGGCTAGACCCCTCATCTTGGCCACCTGCTTTCCTTGCCTGGTTCCCATGACTCAATAAAGCCCACACTCTCGGCTAGGGTAAGGTACTGTCGTGGTCACTGTGGGACTTTATAGGACTAAGAGTCCAATCAGCGGTACCCTGACTAGATTCTCACCTGTCCCTTCATGGGCCTGAGCAACTTTGATGTGGTCATTTCAGCCTGAATTGCAGCCCAGGCTCAGGGGCTAAAAAGGAAACCAAAGTTGCAGGTACTGGGAGATGGACAGGCATCCCTGGTGATCCTAGTATTTTTTTAATACACATGTGTGAGTGTGCATGTGTGCATGCACATGCTTTTGTATGTGTGCGCACATGTGTGAGGCCAGAAGTCAACCTCAGGTGGTGTTTCCACAGGGTAATCTACCTTTTTTTTTTTTTTTTGAGGCAGTCTCCTACTAGATCGTGGGGCTCAACATTTTAGGCTCAGCTGCCTGGCCTGTGAGAACCCAAGACATCTTCCCCAGCACTGGAATTATAAGAACATGCCACCATGCCCAGTGAACCTGGAGCTCATTGATATGGCTAAGATGTCTGGTCAATGAGCCCCAAATATCTACCTGTCTCCCACCCCAACTCCAACCAGTGCTGGGATAGTCTGGCTTTTTATATGGGCACTGAGGAGCAAACTCACGTCTTCCTGCTTGTGTGGCAAACACTTTACTGGCTGAACTATAGCCCCACACCCCCCCACCCGGCTCCTTTTTAATTCTTAAAGTTGGCATAGGAGAACTACACTGAATTCCCATCTTGACCAATTATCCACTTACTTGGCATACCACACTTAGCTTCTCTGAACTTGCATTTCCTGATTCGTTTTGTTTTTTGTTTTGTTTTTCAAGACAGGGTTTCTCTTTGTAGCCCTGGCTATGCTGGAACTCATTCTATAAGACCAGGCTGGCCTTGAACTCACAGAGATCCACCTACCTCTGTCTCCTGGGTGCTGGGATTAAAGGCGTATGCCATCAATGTCTGGCAAGGCAAATTTCCTAATTCTTACAACTCGCCCTTCAGCACACAGAGTTTCCACAAGTTCAAAGGCACTGAATTGGTGATTGAAAACACAGTGCCTGGACCACTGAGAGAGTGTGCACTGTGTTACGTGTACAATATATACTGAAAGGCTTTTGTTCCCTTGTGGATGGGCCTGCCTCTCAGGTAGCTAAGGTTCAGATCTCACATGCACATAGACTCCAAAGGAGACAAATAGCTTCTACCTAAGGTTCAAAGCTCACCTTGATTTCTGCTCCCCGAAGACACTGCAGCTAATTCCCTTACCCCTCAGATCTTAGACCAGTCTCCTTTGATTTCAAGGCCATGCCCTGGCCGACGCCTTCTGCTCTAGGGACGCTGCTGGACTGGTTTACTATCTGTTTGCTCTTTTATGGTTCTAACCTGTCTTGGACTAGAAGTCATGCCTACTCTGCTTCTACCATCCCTTGTTCCAGAAGACTCCTGGGGGGACTTACCTAGGCTCACAGCATTCACTGTCACCAGGGTTAGAGCAATCGTCCACACCTTGGGCAAGAATCTGGAAATAATTGGAGCCTGTTTCAAGCAAGCACTTCTCAGGGACGTTTGAAATAAATGACAATTGTCCCCTTACACATAGTTCCATTCTAGGGGACCCACCTCAACAAGCAAATTATTCTCTTTAGAAAGACACAAGGGAGCAGAGACTCATGTATGAACACTCTTAAAAGGCTGAAAGTTTCCAAGACAGAGAGTTGATCACCAGGGGAGGGGCCCTAGACAGACAAGGAGTAATTCTCAACTTTGATCCCTTCTTCAATGCTGACAAGATCACAAAGGTCACTAATGTTTTCTCTTCCTTCAGGACAATGAGACAGATGGGACTAGTATACAAATCTAGTTGAGTGTCAGAGTTCACTAGAAGAGTTTTTATATGAGGATTCCCTCCTGACTCCAAATAAGATCTCCTGAATCTAAATCCCCAAAGCCTTGGTCATCAGGTGGTTTGGGAGCGACTGGATGCCCCATCTCAATGAGACATCTGGGCATGTCTATAAGATGTCCAGAAAGAATAAAGAGAATCAATGGTGTGAAGCTTGAACAAGACAAAGCCAACAGAGAAGCAAGATAGGCCTTGTACACGAGGCAATAAACTCAGAAAATCCATATCCCCGAGAGGTGGCCGTGGTGGTGGGAAACATAAATTGATACCAAGCAAGTTAGGCAGATTTACTGGGGTCAGAGCTATCTGCAAGAACAGGGACCACCATCATGCTCCAAAGGCTGCTGGGAACAGCAAAATTCTGGCTGGATGAATCATGAGTCTGACCTGGGATGGCAAATCCTCTATTCCCATGGAATTCACTTTAGAAAGAGTTTTCTCTCTGGACCATTCCATCAGAAATTGTTGAAGATAAAAACAAAAATTTTGTGTATGGAAACCACCTGAGACTAATATATGTCCATTGAGTTCGGGAAAATACTGGTGCCTCTGTTGAGAAATGGCCCTGGAGTCTCTCCTTCGTGGAATGGGGGCATAAATCTTGAGGATGGGTGACTGATCCCCACAGTGAGGAACTGAACACGAATGTACCACATGATTTTAAACTGTCTCCACTAGATCTCTCTAGTGTTACATGCTGTGCTAAGCACTTGGCTTAGGTTCGTCTTTTAATTTTCATCAGAAGTCTAAACAGTAAGTAGAGTCTTCATTTGTTCAGATGAGAAGAAGCAAGGCAGGCTGGAGAGATGGCTCAGAGGTTAAGAGCATCAGCTGATCTTCCAGAGGTCCTGAGTTCAATTCCCAGCAACCACATGGCAGCTCACAACCATCTATAATTTGATCTGGTCCCCTCTACATATATGATAAATAAATCTTAAAAAAAAAAAAAGCAAGGCTCAGACAAGTCATGCAGTCTAACCCAGGCCTTCTTAAACCTTGTCTATTTGCAACCCTCTTTAGCCTGAGAAATTGTGACATGACCTTGGGAACACAGATATAAAAATGGGTATAAAATATCAAGCGTTTATTGATAATAAGTCACAAAGGAGTTTGTTTCAAAACAGTTCTTTGATATGCATGTAGTTTTGGCAATTATAAAAGAGGGGAGCAAATTTGCATACTAATGAGAGAGATGCTTGTCCAACACAACACGATCCTAAGATATATCAGTTTCATACCTGCACGCTGAAGAATGTTGGCAGGAAAACTATTAAAGGTCTGTTTATGATAATGAAACTATTCTGTTTGATAAGAAGAGGAGATTTTGTGTGTGTACTAAAGATGCTGTAACTCTCAGCATACAATAGTCTCAAGTATGAGCTTTGATATTTCAAGGACGCATTTATTGGAATTGTGTGATGTGCTGGCACACAGTGTGTGTGTGTGTGTGTGTGTGTGTGTGTGTGTGTGTGTGTGTGTGTGTGTGTGTGTGTGTAAACAAGATAATGGTAAAGTCACAGGATACAACATTGGTGAGCACTGCCAGAAACATCTCAGATTCAATATGTGTTTGAGTTTAATCGAAGTTTTGGTCATTGTACCTTTATAAACCTACTGTTGCCAAATTTCTCATGACCCACAAGTTCTGTTACATGATTTCATATGGTCATGGGCCCCAACTAGGATGCTTTCATCTAATCCAGGTCTCACAGCTAGCCACCGGCAAAGTTCAGAATGAGAAACTTAGGCCCATCTGAATCCAAAGTCCTTTCCCTTCCTCATCAGATATGGTAGCTGGCCAAGAAGTAGATGACCAGCTTTCCTTAGAATATCTCAGAATCTCCGAATCCTGTAGTTAACATAGGCTGAAGTTAAAGCCATTTGTTGCTTGAGTTTTCCTGCCTGGCCCACGGTCAGGATAAATCTCTTTCACCTGCCAGTCCCACAGCCACTCAGACCCAACCAAGTAAACACAGAGACTTATCTTGCTTACAAACTGTATGGCCGTGGCAGGCTTCTTGCTAACTGTCCTTATATCTTAAATTAATCCATTTCTATAATTCTGTTCCTTGCCACATGGCTCATGGCTTACCGGCATCTTTACAGGCTGCTTGTAACCTTGCTCCTCAAGGTTAGGTGCTCAAGCAAGGTGCAGATGTTATGTCCAGAATTGAACTAACTAAAGGAAGTACCATTCATCTGCAGCCAGGTTAAGAAGGCTTCTCCATGTCTAAGCTGTTTGCTGTAGACATGGGCTGTCTGCAGAATGGACTTCCAGCTGGACATAACAGAAAGGTGGGGCTTTCAACTTCATTTCTTACGTTTGTGTTTTATCCTCTGCCCTAGCCTTATGCTCAGCTCACTGAGTTTAATTTCCCAGGTGCTATGGGCATGGGATTTATAATCATAGAAACTCCCCTGGATACGTTCCCATTGTCAGTGATGAGAACAGCCTTAGACACAGGCAGGATCTATCGATACAGCTCATATTTGTAGAGTTTGGGACTCTACAATGACCTTTCCTACTCCCTGCTTCTTTTATCATGCCAACCAACACCTTTCACAGATGACGGAACTAGGTCAAGGTCTCACGATCCATCATTGATGAAGGAATCAGCCCCCTCCCCCCCCAAACCAGGTTTTTTTTTTGTTTTGTTTTGTTTTTTTTTGGTTTTTCAAGACAGGATTTCTCTGTAGCTTTGGAGCCTGTCCTGGACTAGCTCTGTAGATCAGGCTGGCCTCGAACTCACAGAGATCCTCCTGCCTCTGCCTCTCGAGTGCTGGGATTACAGGCGTGGGCCACCACTGCCCCTGTTCAAACCAGGTATTCTTGAAGATGTCAATCAAAGCCCATGGTCTTTCCACTTCACTCCTCCACATACATCATTTTGGCTTTGGAACAGGTAAAGGGACAACTGGCCAAACAATGTCTGCCAAAATACCTTTTTTGTAAGCAGGACAAGCTCATTCTCCTAGCACCAAGGCAGGATAATTGCTCTGAATTTGAGCCAGCCTGAGTTATACAATGAGACCCTGTCTCAAACGGACAAGCAAACAAACAAAAAACCAGAACCTTCCATAAAGAGTTAATCCCTTGAAGTAATAGATTTGATCAGAAAGCTGGCCATCAGCCAATATGCTCCTTACTTCCTAAACCTTGAAGTGACCTTCAGAAATCACGTGGAAGTTGACCTTGTCATTAGATGTGTGCATGCATCAGAATCCCACTGGAACTTCAGACCTCGAGGCCTGGGTTCTATCGCAAAAGTAAATCAAGACTGGCTGAGGCTTCAGTTTCTCAGCCCCGCCAAGGTGACCTCCCTCTGACTGTCAAATTGGCCTCTTATATTTTCATCATCAAATTAGTTCAAAGCATTCAAGAAATTTTCTTTTGAATGTTTTAGTGATGGTGCTACATACACTCAAATTAATTTTCCATCATTTTCTGTGCACTGAATTTGACTCAATCTCTCTCTAAAAGGAGAAATAATTTGGGCCATCTGAAAATGAGATTTATTTTTAAGTAGAAGCTTATTTATCAAAAAATACAGTTCTTAAAGCTTTTATGAGTAGTAAAAAGTGTTAGATTTGAGGCCAAGAGATCTGACAGATCCCCAAGGTCCAGCCTGGCTAAAAGAGAGAAGGTTTGAAAGGAAATGTCCCAGTAGTAGAAGATGAGGTGGCAGGTAGGGTTTGAGTCGTGTTCCTGTGATGTCCCTAGAAAGCTACAAAAGGACACTGGACAAGGGCAGACAACAGAAGGGAGTAGAGAGGGGCCTGGGAAAAGGAAGAAAGGTTGACAAGTCTGTGACTAGGGAGATGGCTCAGTCAGTTCACTGCTTGCCATGTAAGCATAGGGGCCCCGAATTCAATCTCTAGGACCTACATAAAGAAGCCAGGCACCCCCTTGTAATGCCACCATCTTAGGGCCTGGTGCCTGGCCAGTCTAGCCTAACTGGTAATCTCCAGACTAGTGAGAGACCCTGTGTAAGAGGAGGTGGATGATGCTCCTGAGGGTGACACTCAGGGTTTTTCTTGGTCCTCTACATATACTCTCACAGATGCGCACGTTGCATACATACATATGCATTGAAAGATTGAAAAGTTCAGCTTTTCTCCATTTTTGACACTGTCTGTTGTAGAAAGACCTTAAAAGCCACTCACTGTATTTCCAAACCCAGCTTAGCTGGCATACACAGGCTTTGGTTTGCCCCCTTGAGGGCCTGTTGCCAAGAAAGCATCTCTTACATGAAGCCATGTCCAGAGAGCTCAAGGCTTCCTATTCCTACCTGCGGGGTCCCTGAGCCACGTGTGGGGTCACGGGGCTGATACTGTGTCCATTTTGCCCTTTCTAGCCACTCAAGGCCACAGGGTTCTTTTATGTGCAGGCAAACCTTTGGGAACAGGTTAGATGCAGCCACAATGTCAAAGCTTAAGTATCTGGGGTTTACTCAGTACCACTTGGGACACAGTCAGAGACCAGGAGAGTACTCAGCCATTGCCTGTGCCTGTTGGTACTGAATGGGCATGTCACTCCATCTCAGTAAGAGAATGGTGCTAGGCGTATCTTCCTATGGCTCCCCCCTTCCTGTCCTGCGTGGTGGGTTGCATCCCTCTTGATCTAAGTCTTCTCCATCTTCATCTCTTCCCTGGTCCATGACCCAGGTTCTGGCCCATAGCAGCCTCGTTACAGAACTATCCAGTTTGAATGGCTGATCTATTATCTTCCCACAATCTCGGTGCCTTCTCTGAATTTATGCCCCAAGTCATGGAGCAGAGATACCTTGGAGACAGCCCAGGGAGGCCTGTGGAAGAGGGAGATCCAGGGTAAGTAACTGACTGCCTCTCCTTTTTTTTTTTTTTTTTAATCACAGTTCACTGGCTGTTCACCACATGTGGGGCCAGCGGACCCCACGGCCCCACACAGGCCCAGTGCAACAACGCCTACCAGAACTCCAACTTGAGCGTGGTGGTCGGGAGCGAAGGGCCCTTGAGAGGCATCCAGATTTGGAAAGTGCCAGCTACCGACACCTACAGGTAAGTATAGTGATAGATCAGCTCCCCACAAAAGACTCAGGTCCTCCCTGGGTTGGCCTTGGACTTGCCAACCTCTTCAGTCTGAGCTTCCCAAGAAGCTGGACTTAGGGGCTTCCACTGCCATACCTGGCTTCCCCTGACTCTAAACTGAATTTTATCCCGGGCCAATCTGCATTGTGGAAGACAGCCATCAAGAGGGAAAGAAAGGGAAGCTGGGAAACGGCCAGAGCCAGGCTCCTGTAACATGCTCCCCATTTCTTCCTCACACTGGAGCAAGGCAAATATAGCTGGAGGCCCCTGGGCTGGAGTCGCTCCTGCCAGGTGCCTTTGTACCCCCAGTGACAGCAGAGGGTGGACGTGACAGGCAGGTAGAAAGTGGTGACTTTCATCTAGAAAAGCATCAAAGGGGTACAGACCAGGGCAGGAGACACGGACCTGACAGTGAAGGACCAGGCCAAGAAGGGCTTGGGAGGTGGGGTGGGAGGGATGTGAGCAATGATGGAGAGGGGTTTAGGAATCTAGGGCGGTGAGTCGTGGCTTTTCTCCTAGGGAGAGAAAAGGAGCTGAGGGCTGGGGTCAGTGGGAAGGCTCTGCATAGTCGGAGCTTTGTGGACATGATCCCGTGATCCCGCAATAATGCCTGAAGCGTCCCCAGTGTGGGGGTGGCAGTGGTTCAAGTGGAGGGGGGGGGGGGGGGGCGCAAAAGGAGCATGAATTTGTGCTAGGTGGAGGACAAGAGTCTTAAATGGAGCCAGACAGAGCACAGTTCTGAGATCTGGGACAGTGAGGGGGGAGGGGGGAAGAGGTGGGAGGAGGGAGTGTGGGCAGAGGGAGTGGGGGGAAGAGGAGAAGGTGTGGGGAGAGGGGGAGGTGTGGGAGGAGGGGGAGGGTGAAGAGGTGAGGGAGGGGGGAGGAGGTGTAGAGGGAGGGGAGAAGGGGGAGGGGAGGAGGTGTGGGGGAGGGGAGGAGGTGTAAGGGGGGGATGGGGGGAAGGTATGAGGGAGGGAAAGATGTGAGCAGTGTGAACAATGAAGCCAGATGGGGAGGGGTTAAAGAATCAAGCACACTCAACAGAAGCCAGGCACAGCTCAGCTCACTCTCTCTGACTCCCTGCTGAATCCCTCTTCCCTACTACAGCCCCTTTCTTTCCATCCCTCCTCCCTCTCTGGGGGCTCAGCATCCTTCCCCACCCCCAGCCCCCTCACAGTGATCAAAGATCATGTCTAAAAACATTTGTCAAGTGCACAGACCATGGCTCCCAATATCAGTTCCCTCCCGGTTCTCACACTCCTCAGGAGGCCTCAGATCTCAGGTGGAGCGGGCTGACCTGCCCACAGCTGTTTCTGGTGGTCTCCATCAATGACACTCATTTTCTCACCTGGCTCCAGGGACCAGTGTGCACAGCTGGATAGCATCATTCAACCAAGTCTGAGACAGCCAGGAGACCTTTCTGAGAGCCTCATTGAGCTGGGGGCCCACTCCGGCATCCCGAGAACTAAGCTGTTGGGGCCATACTGTGAGCCCCCACTGTGTGTCAAACACTGAGTTGTGGGCCCACTCCTGCAAACCCAGAACTGAGCTGTTGGGGCCATACTGTGAGCCCAGCACTGAGCTTTAGAGCCCCCACTGGGTGTCAAACACTGAGCTGTGTGCCCAACCGTGAGTTATGAGACACCTACTATGTATCTAGCACCGAGTGAGTGTTTCAGGACTCATAGCGAAGACAGACTCCAGAGCCTCGCCATCTCTGGGAAGAGCAGCTACAGAGCAGGAATTCAATAACAGTCTACGATGCCAATCAAGTTCTAGACAACAGTAGGAGAGATGTCACAGGCATGATGAATTGCCAGAGTAATTGTGCAGATAGTCATCACACGGAGCAGGGAAAGTCAGAGGTGGGGGATTAGGCAAAGATCAATGAGCTGCAAAAAAAGAATGGAGTTTGGGTCCAACTTCCACCACCCACCAGCCAATGTGACCTTGAAAGTTGTCTTCCCGCCTCACAAAGGACAAATCCATCTGCAACCTACGGGGCTTTAGAGAGAGCCATTTTGTTGGTGCATAGAGGTGTGCAGGCCAGGTGTTGAAGAAATGGACAGCACCCCACCAAGGTGCCACACTCCAAGGTGCAATCGGCCCCTTCAGCATTGCCCCTGGGGGGACCCCTAATGTTTCCATTGGCCCATGCACATAACATCACCAGAAAGTTCCTGATGGCCATTCCCTCATATGTTCTTCCTGTAGGCTGCATCTGACCATCCCCATTTCACAGGGGAGGGAGCCAGTGGGGGAGGGACTCGCCTAAGGTCCCACCCAAAGCTAGAGGTAGAGCCCAGAATGGAGTGTGGGTCTGCTGCACATCTGGAGAGGGCTGTGGATGAGGAGTGAGATGCCTGTGTGTTTAAGTAGTGGTGGTGTGGGGGGGGGGGGTCCTCTCCTCCTTTTCCCCAGCTCCCCTCCTAGGTAGACACCACTGCCAACATGCTGCCACCCAGCTGTGCTGTCGTTTCAGAATCCAGCAGGCAGCCACTTTGATCTACTAATTCTTTATTTAAAAAAGATTCACAACTCAATTACACCAGGTAACAATAGCTCACAGTCGATAATACAAAACACAAACCCAGTAAACATCCCACCTGACCAGGGGACACGGATTTCAATGAGGGAAAAAAAAACAAAGAAATTACAGCATCAACTCGTTCAGAGTACTAGGAGCTTGCAATCTCCAGCAAATTGGAATCACTGAGAGTCATTTTCCCCAACTCGAGTGGCAGGTATATTAATTTCTCGTCATTTGTCAACCATCAAAAGTAAATTGTTTACCGGGTTTGGGGAGAGCATGTCAGAGGCTGGGGCTGTGGTGATTATTCTGGCGTGGTTCGGCATGGTGTGATTCACAGAGTCCAGGCCACAGCAGCGCTGAGCCAATATGTGCTTTATCAGCTCAACACAGAGGAGGGTCCCGGGGTGAAACTGAACAGGATTGGACCCAGGGTCCCCTGCTGTGCCCTGATCTACCTAGTTCCCCATTCTCATTTGTTCATTCCCTTCTGCCTCCCAGAAGCTACCCCCACCCAGAAAAGCACAGACTGGCAGGGGGCGCTCTAACAACCTCTACACATGTCACTCACTCACTGTCCTCTGGCAGTCAGTTAGGTCCTGTATAGACATTATCATTTAATTCTCACCGTGGTCTTTCCAGGCCAATATTATTATTATTATCTCCCTTTTATATTACCAAGGAGCCCAGAGAGGGACCATAATCTCCCCAGGGTCACACAGCTATTGAGTCAGACTGATACAGCCAGGAGAAGAAAGCCAAAAGGTAGGTATCTCAGCCATGGACTTGAAGGAGGCAGTGGCTTGATATCATCCAGGGCAGGGTCAGCACCTAGAAGGAGGAACTGCGATGTCTAGGTGTTCCCTGGCCTGAGCAGCAAAGCTCGGATTTGGCTCCAGGTTTGTGTAAAGGCAAGCCCTGGGTTTTCTCACGGTGTCCTATGTCACTCTGAGGCAGGACCAGACTTACGGTATTAAGGAAGGTAAGCTCTGAGGTTTCAGGCCTCAGGGGGAGGAGGAAGAAACCACCCCCGCCCCCAAGACCTCAACAATCCCCTAAACACTGAGTCCCTAACCCATGGTGGAAATGTGTGGCTAAGGCCACCACCAGGAGTACGTGCCAGTCAGACACCTGGTGGTCACGTTTTGCTAGGGACTTTGGAGACCCAGCCTTGGCCTTGCCTCGGGATTCATAGCTTTTTTTTAAACCCACTCTTTCTCCCGGACATCTATGAGGCAGGGGTCCTTGCCTTCATTTTCTTCCCTCAGTAGCGGAAGGTGAGGCTCCTACAGGTTAGCTGGGGTTCGCTCAGGTCACACAGCCAGCACTGCCAGGACTAGAGCCAGTGTGTGGCTCCTCGCTCAGGGCTCTTGCCAGCCCACCTCACTGCCAAGAACTGAGCTGAGATCTGGAGGGAGCTGGTGGAGTTTGGATTGCTGGAAGCGCAGGAGAAATATGAAGGCAGGCCTCAGAGGTGGGGGAAAGGAGTCAGGAACAAACAACTTCCGAAATGTAATAATTTGGCTAAATTTAAACATGTGAAAGAGTTCAGAATGATTCATAATGCATGCAAATTGATGCAAATGACTATGCAAATGATGCAGGCAGGAATGAGCAGGGTGCAACAACCTACCTCTCCGCAGTAAGCAGGATGGAGCGGGACAAGGACTTCAGTTGAAGTTTTCCAAGCCAACCCCATCCTGGGGTGGAAATGAGACCTCTTCATGCAACCTGACCAAGCCCCAGATATCATCTTTCAAGGCCAATATTATCATTACCTCCCTTTTATACTGCCAAGAAACTGGGGCGCAGAGAGGGAAGACAATCTGCCCGTGCTCACACAGCTTCTGGGCAAGCAGGGACAGACCTGGGGCCTTGGGAACATTCCCATCCCGAGACTGCCCTTCTCTGGAAGCCACATTACCCACTCCCCAGTCTTCTGTTCACGCTTCTCTGAATAATTCTGCTCCCTCTCACCTTCTACCGATGAGCTCCCCTTTTGGGGTGTCCTCATGCCTTTGTCTCTCTTTCTGTTTTGAGACAGGACCTCATGTAGCCTAGGCTCACCTGAAACTCCCTATGTAGCTGAGAATGATCTTGAACTTCCCATCCTCCTGCCTCCACCTTCCAAGAGCTGGAATTACAGATAGGTGCCACTATGTCTGACTTCAGGCAATGCTGGGGATCAACCCCAGGGTGCATGTGTGCTAGACAAGCCTAACTACATCCCCAGCCTGCTCCTCTTATCCATTTCTTGCCCCCCCATCTCCCCAATCCAGGTTGTGTGTTGTGTGTGTATGTGTGTGCATACACTCATGTGCAGAGATCAAAGGAGAACACTGAGTGTCCTTTTTCTCTTGAGACAGGATCCCTTACTGAGCCTAGAACTATGGGGGCAGCCAGAAACCCCCAGTGATCTCCCATCTATCTCCACCCTGCACAGTGCCGGGGTTAGAGGTGTGAATTCGAATTCATGTCCTCAGGCTTGTACAACAAGCTCTCTTATCTGCTACGCCGTCTTCTTGGCTCTCCCTCGTCCATTTATAAATGTATCAAGAATGTCGGGCTGAAAGTCAGAAGGAACTGACATGTACAAGGGTCTTCTTGGGCCCCTCCTGGTTACTATTCATATGCCTCCCAGCAGTACACATGGGAGAGGAAGTGGTCTTGTGGGAGAGGAAATGGTCCTCTTTCCACCACTGGCCAACTGTGCGGCCTCAGGTGGGTTCATCTCTCTGAGCCTCATCTTTCAAATGAGATGAATCACATCTACCATGAGCCAGCACACCTTACAGCAGGCACACTGGAGCATGCTCCCTTCCTTCTCCAAACCTACAACCTCCTCTTCCCCACACTAGCCACCTGCGGCCAGTGGACAGCAGAGAGGCTCCCTTCCTCGTCACTTCTGACCACACAAGCCCTGACTCATACCTTTTGTGTGGTCTGAGAGTCCCCCCATCTGTCACCCCCACCACAAAGCCAACTTCAGAGCTCCAGTTCACCCCGGTACCTCCACCTCGGGCACCCGTCAGTCCTCTGGCGCTCCTGGCTCTGGGAATCTGATGGTGCATACTCTGTGGGAGCACCCATGCATCTCCATTACATTGTCTCTTTGCTTTGAACAACCATGTTGGTTTGAAGAATATGAGGCTGTCCTTCTACTGGGGAAGAGGCTGGGCCTCCAAAGGGGCACACAAACTTTGGCCTTGGAGCCCCACAGCGGCCTCCACAGCGGCCTCCACAAAAGAGCCACTCTTACGGTGAGGTCTCCCTTTGTGTAACTGTGTGCATTTCCCAGTTTCTTCATAAGCTCTTGCAGAGCCTGGAACCCATCTCAGGCCTTCTCTCGTCCATGAAGCCTCATGCCATTCCCAAGCATTTAATAAACTCAAGCAAGTGCCTGAGTAGCCAACTGGACCATGCATGCCAGAATCCATTTGCATTCCATGGAGAACCAGGTCTGTTGCATTAGAAAACAGCCCGTCTCCAGGATTGTCCCTGCAGAAAGGACCTGGACTGCACCCTGGGAGAGACTTGGGGGGCGGGGGTGTCTCCACATGTTCAGAACATGGGCTGTTTACAGAAGCCATTGTAGTTGTGGACAATGCTGTCTTCCATCTCTTGCTGGCTTTTCATACAGGACCATCCACCTGAACACACAGGGACATGAGAACCCTCCCTGAGCCCCTGGCAACCATTCTCCTGAGAGGTGTTTGTTAGCGTTTGTCAGTTGGTAGACTGGCTGTCTTCAAGACATGCCATTCCTCTGCCACAGTTCATGAATTGAGTTTTTCCCCATCCTCAACTGACCTCATCTCAGCCATCTCAGAGGCGGCGGATCCAATCCCACATCCCC
>CABHPR010151793.1:13820-31242 GCA_902168415.1 Peromyscus melanophrys | reverse complement strand
ATATGAGCTTTATTATGACCTCTAGACCAGCCTTCACTACAAAGATAAAAATAAAACAAAGTGAAAAATTAACTGTCAAACATAAAAATGTTAAGTGAACTGTAGAGTCCCTGTGCATAAAAGATTTACCTGGAATACAGTACAATAGGCTAAATGCACTGTCTAAGCATTATATAATAAGTAAAATATCCAACAGTCTCTTAGAAAGGGGGAAAAATTGTTTGCCATAGAACCAAAACATCTTGTCTGTCCAACATCACACTGGTAGGAAGATGTCAACAAATGCTTCTGATTTTCTAAATAAAAATTACTTCAGATCTAGAATATTTCAGCTGTGCCAAAATTAAGAATGTCTCAGCCATGCCAAACAAGTATGGGAGAATAGTAAGTGTGTTCAGGCATAAAAACTTGAGCTTTTAATAGACTTTTCCCAGGAAGTGACTAGAATATGTCCTGAAGCAATATACCTAAGTGAGAGGTAACAATTAAATAAAGGATACTGAAGATTCACCCAAGAGAGAAGACAGAATACTCCAAAATGGAAGTAAAGTGGTACCCAACTTGGTAACTCTGTATAAAACATGGTAAATTGATGTAATAAAAATCCATCTACAGGTACAACAGTGCTGTGACCTTGGCTGAATAAAAATAATGGAAATTATTCTTTCCATAGCAAGTGAATCCAGAAGGATTAAGCAGGAGCGTGCGCGCGCGCACACACACACACACACACACACACACACACACACACACACACACACAACTATATGCTGTGAAGAAAAAAACAGTTCTAACATGCTAACAAGGAATGTCTTGGGCTGTCAGTCTTACAACATCAACATGGGAGAAAAGATCACAAAGTTGTTTTTACAAAAAGCTTTTATATTGGAAACTAAACTGAAGTGACAAGGAAGTCACCCACACTACTACTAGCTGAACTTATGAAAATTGTAATGGAATTTTATCAGAAGTTATAGATGAAAATTAGTAATAAATACGAAGGAACTAAACAAGTGAAAGTTAATTGTATAATTATATCTTTAAGGATATGAATGGAAGCTGGTCATTGCACAAAAATATGCTTTGTCCAGAAAAGCAGGGGCACAGGTATACTACTATAAATCCCTTTCATTTAACAAAATTAACTAAATATAATGACACACAGAGCCAAGTAGCAAAGGTGAGGGCTATAGGAACCAATAGACTTTCACTTGTTATACCAGGATCTAATGTATAACAGTACAAACTGGCAAGTAAAGAGCTAGCAACTTTCTTATTTATTTATAAATGTAGAAATTTTAAAAATCCAGGAAAATGGTTACAAATTAGATTACAGTTGCATCAAATGAAATGAAATAGACAAGAGATTATAACATTTACTTTGAATCACGATTACCTTTGTGGTCATAAAGCCATATGACAGTTATTTTGATAAATTATCAATAAGCTCATGAAAAGTAAAGAAAAATATGACATTCATTAAATTATTTTTTCACATGCCTAGAGAATCACAAGTGAATGGAGAGTATATGGCATTGTAAATACAAGGAATGTCTCTGGGGAGAGCCACTGTGTGGCTATTGATGGCTTTATAAGAAAATAGGGAAAACCAGAGATGTACATTATGCTCATCCTATTTTTCTTGTGGTGCCCTGTATCTGCTATAGACTCTGCCAACGAGAATGCGATCACCAGAAATAATTCAACAGACATCAAGAACAGTGAGGCACATCAACTTCCTTTTGAAAATAAACATAGTGACCTAGATTGTTTTTCCAGAAATGGTCATTTGACTATTCTGTTATGGCTGAGGTAGTGCTAAGATTTTTATACATGCAATAAAAATTAAGCCTCATGTATGCATATGTAAGAGATATTTAAATCAACATAACATATATAACAATAGAAGATATGTAATATATAATACAATATATAAATAGATATATCCAGTTTTGTAACTATTTAGTAAATGATATTTTCCTTTGAATACACTATCTTCCTTTCTAGTAGAACTAAATAGAGTTTCTCAAATTCAGTTATTTCACTACCGAAATGAAAACTGTGCTCATATGAGTGTCAAGAACGATTTCAAGTTTGTTTTGCTTTTTAATGAGCGATCAAAGCATTAAATTTATAGTTACTAGCTTGAAGACTGCGACAAGTTGATAGAAGAGAAGACTGGTGTTTTGCCTGGATATACTGACTTTGAAGATACCTATCACACAATTACAGTTGCTATGGCTAAGCACAAGTTTGATCCCCGTGACTCACATGCCGGAGAAAACAACCCTTAAAGTTGTCCTCTGATCTTCACACAAGTGCGATGGCGTACACGACACCACATCCCAGCAAATGGATAGACAGACAGACAGACAGACAGAAAAATAGCACCATAAGTTAAGCTGTGTGTTATCCTAATTCAAGGAAAAATTAGGAAAAAGAACCAGGAGAGTAAGCTGAGATGGAGATGCCCAGGTGATCTGAGGAAAGTTAGTTGCAGCTTATGAGATACCAGGGGAGAAGTTTTACTAAGTAAACAGACGGTTCAACTGCCAGTGCCCCAGATGGAGCCACATGTGTAGGTGTGAAATCAGCTTGGGGCCAGGACACAGGCAGTTTCAAAGTTATCAGGGTGGTGGAGTACAAAAGGTCTGGCCTCACTTCCTGTTCTATCACTATCAGCTCCAGTTCTTACCACTGATGAATTCCTGAGAAAGCATTTGGAATTGTTAGACACTTTTTTGTTGTCACGATTTGAGATTTTAGAAGGAGCCTGATGCAAGAGTCTGCTGAATAGAGATCGCAGATGCTATCCAGTATCTTAAAATGGATAGGCCAGTTCCCCATGGTAGAGTCACTGACCAATATGTCTGCAGTGAAAAATGGGAAACCCTTTTGCAAAGGGCTAATTTAATACATCCTAGTTCTTCAAAGTTTATGAGGCATATAGTTGAAGTCTTATGAAATTGCATGGCTAATTCATTTACCCAATCATGTCTAATTATTACCCTATTTCTGATTATCTCTTTTGTCACAACTAAAAGGAGCACAAAAGACTGGATTCCCTTCTTCCTAAGCTTCCTGTGCATGCGAAAGCACTGAGTAGCCTAATTTATTTATACTCATGCTTGTGATTTTTCAAATAAAATGGCCCCCAAGAACATATGTATATTTTAGTTCATATTTTGAGAACATTTAGTATACTATATTTTTCTTTGAATTAATTTTCTTTCCTGAACATAAAACTGCATGAATTAATTTCATTAAATTGGTCAAGCTTATTAAAAACAATTTACTAGACAAAATCAACAAGGTAAAACTTTGTTCTGAAAAGCTAAAAATAATCAAAACATCATTGAAAGAAACAAAGTACATCAAAAATAATTACAGTGTGCTGTGTATTGCCTGACTAGCATGTTTCATTCAGAATAATATATTAACTCAAAAATATTTTGAATTTCTTTTTTATACAAAGGAAATTTTGGACTTGGTCTTTTAATTAACTTCTCTGAGTAATAAAAATGAACATGAAAAATTAAATCAAAAAGAACTCTAGTCCGTGAAACTAAGAAACCAATAACTACTTTTGGTCCAGATGCTCCTTGTAAGTAATTTTAATTCCATATCATATGGATCTTATCATAACTCTCAATTTATTCTTTCTTCAATGCTGCAAAAGTATCTTGTCTTCTATCATTTTCCTGAGCTCTGACCAAACAGAGTGAGCATGTCTTTCGACTCACAGTGAATATTTATTCTTAACTATTTTATTCTTCAAGAATTTCTAGCTGCTATAGAGCCGAGTTATTTTGTTAAAACACATTCAACTTCACACAATTTATTGCCCCACCTTCACCAGAGGAATAGCAACCAAAAATACATATGTGTGATACGGTAAGGGATATACCTCAGGTTTCAGTTATATTTTGCAAAGCTAATTGTATTTACTGTTATTAGTGGGAAGTGATTTATGTATAATTTTAAATGTTAACTTGCCAAAAGGGATTTTTAAATAAAATCTAAGTGCTTCTCCCATTTATGTCTGCCAGTGTTTTCCTGGTCTCCTGAATCACAGGGCACCGTTCCACTACACTATCTCGCTTCCTTTATTTGGTGTGCTGTAATGAAAGAGCATAAGATAGGATTTCTGCGATGCTAAATAAATATTAAATATTGCTAAAACAGGAGTCCCCAGAATTATTGAAATAATCCTACATTCTTATATGCGTACATGAAAAGGAGATCTAAGTTGGAATCTGACCACAGTCACATACATACTCTGTCATCCAGTTTACTTAGCTTCTTTACCTTCAAGTCTTTCTCTTCCCTGACCTTACTGTGGGTGAAAGGGGACGGTCAGAGAAAAGTACCTAGTATCAATAACTGCTTCATAACCCCCAGCCGCGGTGTTCTTCCAATATACAGTAAGTTTTGGTTTACATAGTAATATGTATGTATCAGATATTCAAAAACTGCTACTAATAATTAATAGATAATGATTTTTTTGCTCTGTTTTCTTAGAGAATTTTATGTCCTAGATATTATCATGATTTGGGCAATGGAAGCCTATTACGTGTATTTAAAAAGATGTACTGGGAGCTGGAGAGATGGTTTAATAGTTAAAAGCACTGGCTAATCATCCAGAGGACCCAGGCTTAATTGCCAGAACCCATGTGGTAACTCACATGCATCTGTAACTCCAATTCCAGGAAATCTGATGTCTTCTTCTGGCCTCCATGTATGTGGCCAGGCACACACATTGTGCAGAGAGATGCATGTAACTGAACATTCGTACATATAAATTAACTTTCAAAAAATTGTTTTTAAAAAAGAAAGATGTGTTAGAAGCATGGTTAGTTTGAAAGACAATTAGTATGGTAGGAAGTTTATTGGAACATGTTTTTTTATTTATTGCTTGATAGTAATAAATATATACTTACACACACACAATGTTTTATTCAAAACAGCTCCCACTTCCTCCCTATCATTCCAGCCATACTCTTCACCAAGTTTCATGCATTCTTTTTTTTTTTTTTTAAAAAAAAAAAAAAACAACTCCCCAAGTCCATTCAGTGTTGTCACTACGGGAGTAGGTATAGAACCACGGCACACACAAGAACTGACAGCAGCTCTGACTGCTTGTACAAGAACAACACAAGATTGAGCCAGCCAAAGTTCCTCCAAGAATGAAAGGAGGGCCCATGGAAATTCACACAGAACTGAAGAGTTATTGGCAGTTGATGGATACCTCGAGAGAGAATGTCAGTATTCATCAGTAATTCAGCTCCTGATACATGATATTTTCAGTGTTCATCCGAATACAATTCAAATATTATAGGATTTAGGAAGAAAAAAATTGAGCTAATAGATAATACTTGGATGAAAAAGATAGGATAGTATATATACATTTTCCAAGAAAATTTAGTTCTCCTAGAATTTACAGAAACAAGAGAGGTTGAAAATAGAAATAACTGGAAGGAATTGCAGGGTGGGTGGAATGGAGTGTAGGGTCAAAGTGCTTTGAAAAAAATCCGATAAACACTTTCAAGCAAAGTGGCTCAATAAAGGTTAACTAAAAAAAAAATCTGTACACCTCCTATGTACAAATGGGACTCAAACTAAAAAAGAAATCAGGGAAGCAACAATATTCCCAATAACCACAAATAATATAAAATATCTTGGGTTAACTCTAACCAAGAAAGAGAAAGACTTGCATAATATTGCATAATAAAAACTTTGTTTTTGTAGAAGAAAATTTAAGAAGATATCAAAGGGTGGAAATAATTTTCATTCTCATGGATTCTTACAATTAACAGTAAAAATGGCCATCCTACCAAAAGCAATCTACAGATTCAACACAATCACCATAAAAATTCCAACACAATTATTTACAGAACATGAAAGGACAATACTCAACTTCATATGAAAAAACAAAAAGCCCTGAGTAGCTAAAAGAAAAAATGTGAATAATAAAAGAACTAGGAGAAGCATCACCATCCTTGGTTTAAAATTGTACTACAGAACTATACTAATGAAAACCACATGGTATTGACATATAAAAACAGACAAGTTGGTCATTGTAATAAAACTGAAGACCAGGAAGTAAATCCACACACCTGTGAACACCTGATTTTTGATGAAGAAGCCAGAAATACACACTAGCTGGGGGAAAAAAAGCAGCTTTAACAAACGGTGCTGGTCAAACTGGATATCTACATATAGAAGAATGCAAATAGATACATATTTATAACTCTGCACAAACTCAAGTACAAGTGGATCAAAGACCTCAACGTAAAACCAGAAACACTGAACTTGATAGAAGAGAAAATGGTGGATAGCCTTGAACACATTGGCAGAGGAGGCAACTTTCTGAACAGACACTAGCAACAATCAATAAGCGGACATCATGAAACTGAAAAGTCTTCTGTAAGGCAAAGGACACTGTCAATAGGACAAAATGACAGCGTACAGAATGGGAAAAGATTTTCATCAACTCCACATCTGATACAGGCTGAAATGGCTGAGAAACAAACAAACAAAAACATGTTCAACATTCTTCACAAATTTGCGTGTCATCCTTGCGCAGGGGCCATGCTAATCTTCTCTGCATTGTTCCAATTTTAGTATATGTGCTGCCGAAGCAAGCACAAAAGTCAGGGGAGAGTAGTCTGAATTGGGTTATGAGATCCGCGAGGTACCTCCCCTCAGCCATTGAACTCACTCTACCTAGCTGTGGGTCTGTTCCAAGTTCCGGCGAGGGAGGCATCTGCCCACTGGGGCCTCTCCTCATGTTCAACATTCTTAGCTGGCATAGCCATACTAAGTAAGCAGGGAACACATAGGCTCACAGAGACTCAAGTAGTAAGCTTGGGGCCTGCAATATACCAGGTCCTCTGTGTATATGTTAATGGCTGTTAGCTTGGTGTTTTGTGATATTCCCAACAGTGGTGGAGCAGGTATTTCTCTGACTCCTTTGCCAGCTCTTGAGACAGACTCCCTTCCTCTTACTGGGTTGCCTTGTCCAGTCTCAATAGGAGGGCTTTTGCCTTGTCTTGGTGTATCTTGTTTAGTCTGTTGAGGGGACTGCTGTTTTCTGAAGGACTCAGAGAGGGAGTGGGTTTTGGGAGGCAAGGAGAGGAGCTAGGACAAGTGGAGGGAGGGGAAACTGTAGTTGGGATATATTGTATGAAAGAAGAATCTATTTTCAAAAAATAAAAGACAGAAGAGCTCTAGCTTCAGAAGCATTTAAAAGTGAGCGCCTGGAGTGTGAAAGTTGAACACAGAATTTTAGATAGTGACTATGGCTGCCATGTACTGCCTTATACTGGCTAGAAACAAGAGAAGTGAGTCAACATGAGTAAGTAGAAAACTTAGAAGTCATCATGAGACTGAGACGTGTAAATGCTGCCTTTTATAGTGAAGAGCGGTAATTTTCAAAGTGAGAGGTGAGAGAAAGAGAATGTCAGTATATCATCCATGTGTCATGCAGTGGAAATACTGACTTAATGTTTGGAGATGTGCTGTTTTCTTAGGTATGGTCTGAGGATAGATAGTTAAAATTATGGTCTGTATTAGTACATGTATGGTCTCTAGAAAAGTAGAATTTAGCAATGTAGTCCATTACATTTACTTGCTTGCTAGATTACTTTCCTGATCTTGGGTCTGATGTTGGCTCTCTAAAATTCTGAGGTATTTAATTGTTATTCATATCTGAAACATGCCCGAAGTCTCACTTGTTAAAAGTGTGCTTCCCATTTGAAACTACCTTGAAGAGTAGGGGAGTAAGGGTATGGTTGGAGGATAGAATTCACTCTTGTATTATCCTTGAGAGTCTCTTTCTCTCTCCCCCTCCTACTCCCTCTCCCTGTCTTTCTGTCTCCTTCCTGGCCATCACAGCATGAGCAAAATTCCTCTGTCACTTGCTATAGCTAGTATGCCATGCATGCATAGGCCTAAAAACTATAGGACTGAGTTAGTACTGACCGAGAGCTTTGAAACCATTAGCAAAACAAAATTTTCCTACACACACACACACACACACACACACAAATATTTTCAACCTAGCCAACTACCCAGGGCTAGTGGATCCTGGAAGAGAACCTAGAATCACTGCTTTATTAAATCCACATAATCCTTAATTACATTCTAAGTATTTTCCCTTATGCCCACAGATAAGTGTATTCCTTACTTCTTATATGTACACATTTACAATTCAACTCCCTCACCTAAGGCTCAAGGATCATTGTGGTAAAATATTGTTAGAGCCAGAAGGACAGGGATTTTGCAGCAAGAGTGTGTCTCCCAGGAACGTTAAAAGCTGTGTATATAACATAACAATAGGAAAAAACCTAGCGTCCTCCTGAAGAAAGGGAGGCGGGACCATACAAGCCAGGGAGGGTCAAGGTCATGACAGATAACCCACAGGGACAGCTGACCTCAGCTCTTGGGAGCTCATGGCCTCTGGAACCCACAGTTAAGGAGCCTGCATGGAACTGACCTAGGCCCTCTGCATGTGTTCGACAGTTATGTAGCTTGTTCTGTTTGTAAGGCTTCTAGCAGTGAGATCAGGACCTGTCCCTGGAACTTAGCTGGCTTTTGGGAACCTGTTCCCCATGCTTGCCCAGCCTTGCCCAGCCTTGATACTGGTGGGGGAGGTGCATGGTCCTGCCTCAACTTGATGTGTCATGCTTTGTTCAAGCCCATAGGAGGCCTATCCCTTTCTGAAAGGAGACAGAGAAGGAGTGGATGGGGAGGGGGATAGATGGGAGGGCAGGAACAGGAGGAGAGGAGGGAAGGGAAACTGAGGTTGGTATGTAAAATAAATGAAAAAAATGTTAATTAAATAAAAAAATAAAAAAGACATGATACTATGAATATGAGAAAACCCACAAAGGCTAAACTCCACACAAAGAACTACAGGCAACCAAGCAACTAAGGAATGCTGAGTGTGCAAGAAATAATCTTCTCCAGGGAAGAGTATGTCAAATGCTGAGCCATGAAAATATATATACAGACTAAGAAATTTATATTTACATATTTAGGAGTATAGGTATATGTAGATTCACACACATGAACACTTACATAACAACCAATGAAAAAGTCATTGAATTTGAAAGAGAGTAGGGAGGGAGGGGTAGGGTGTATGGGAAGGTTTCAAGGGAAGGAAGGGAAGAGGAGGAAAATAGATAGTTATATTTTATGTCAAAGATGAAAGAAACATTTTTTAAATATTGTAACATCAGAACTGAAAACTAAAAAATGTAAAAATTAAGAAAAAAATTTAAAATCTCAGGTATTTTGTTACGGTGATGAGATGATATCTAACAGAGATGTATTTTCATTAAAATATTTATCTTTTTATACCATGAGTTAGTAGATAATCAAAAATAAAATCATCATGAGATACAAACATTCTGAGTTAAATAATAATATCACTGTAAAATATAATTTTACAGTGATGTTATTATTTTTCTAAGGTAGACATTCATTAAGGGATCATCTGTAAATAATGTCATAACTTGACAAATAAAGTAGAATATATTCTTAACATAAATATTCCACAAAATAACAAATTCTTGTTAGTGGAAGAAAAAAACAAATAAAGTAGAATATATTCTTAACATAAATATTCCACAAAATAACAAATTCTTGTTAGTGGAAGAAAACATCAGTACACATAGGTCAGACTGTTAACGAGCAACTATACAAGAATGAAAATAGCAGCAAATGATTAAAGGCAGGAACATTCTAGAATATGATAGGTGCTGATACTTAAACATACAAAGATGAATCATAGGGTAACCTCTCAATTTATTAGCTGGGGAAAATTCAGCTAACCAAGACATTTCAGCAGAATCATTAAGAGCTGATTTCCCTGACTGTTCAGAAACAGATACCTAATGAGTATACGTGATGAGCACATCCTTTGACCATTTTAAAGTAATTTAAATTTGGATTAAACTTAAATTGAAGCTACTTTTCTAATCACTGTGCCCTTTAAATTCAAATAGAATATCGTCATGAGCAGTGTTGACAGCTGAAGACAGAATTTTCCACTAAGAGGAGATAAACTTTCTTTTAATAAGTAGGAAGCAGCATAAAATTAAACAAGTTTGCTAACAAAAATATGATAATTTAATATTTGTTTTAGTGTAGTTACTCTGGAATCTTTCAAAATATGTTTCTCAAAATATTGCAAATATAGAGATATACAAAAATTCTTCTATGTGGTGACAACTATATTGTCTATCAGATTTTTTTTCTAATATCAGATCTACTCAATATTGTAAAAATTACCCCAGTTATAAATAATGTCCATACTATCTAACATTTAGTGACTGTCAACAGTGTTAGAAACTATACGAACCTCTTTAAAGGTGTTTAATTTCAATTTTACTTTAGTTCATTTCATTCTAATTATACAATGAAAGCAATATTGTCATACTAGTTTGATAGATGATGAATACAATGTTTAAGTAGACTGGGTAGCTTGTCTGAGGCTACCAACTCACAGAAGGTTACCAAGTCTGCATCTGCTTGGACGGAAGTACAAAACCCCCACACAATGTCTAACCTGAGGTTCTGCCTGGTCTCTGAGGCTGGCCTCATGCCATGCACTTACCAATCATATCCTCAAAAATGAAATTGGGATGAATGGAAAAACCAGGCCAGATAAGAAAAAAAATACATTTGTCATCAACCTAAAACATGTAGACTCAAGAGTTCACTAGCTCATACCAATCACAGGGGACTGCCTTCTAGCCTCTGCTGCCCCCCCCCCCCCACCTACCCAGGAGATGTTTTGATGTTAATAACCAATAATATAATCTCAATGTAATTAAATATAAACGTGCAAATCCTCTCTTATACCAAATACATTTCTGTTACTCAGAAGTCTCATACAGGCGGTGGCCATTGTTCTGTGTGTTGAAGACACTGGAGTATTATTTTATTGTCATAGAACTTTTACTATAAAGCACTGACAACTTAAATGCCCAGAATCAGGACAAATAACATGATTTTTCAACTTTGTGTCTTCAAACTGACCGATGCTTCCTTAACATGTTTGACCTGTACGACAGCGCAGCACCAGCTCTGGAATGGTACATGGGATCGAAACACAATGCAGGGCTTTCATTTTTAAAGACACTAACTAGAAAATATGTCTATGATAGGTAACAATTCAGTGGCAATGACCAACTCCAAACTGATGAAAGTAGAGAAAGTGAACACCAATGTGGTTTCAGAAGAAACCTAGCAAAAACTTTATGTAATGGTAGAACAGTGACTATATATATATATTACTTGAAAGAGTTCGTTCAAGCCAAACAAATTTGTAAGTTACCCCTACATCAAAAGATACCCAAAGCCCCACTGAGGGAATGTGAATGGTATCTCTGTAGGATGGCCCCAGAATACAGTGTTAATTACCTAACCATGGATCTTCTAGGAAAACTGTGCATCTGTGTTGTTATTTCTAACCTGTGTTTTCTATGTATTCTTTCTACATGTCTGTTTTATTCATATTTTTCCTCATGAACCTCACAGCTAATTTTTTAATTTTAAAAAATCATGTATAAAATGATATCACAGACTGGGCAGTGGTAGCGCATGCCTTTAATCATAATACTTGGGAGGCAGAGACAGGTGGATGTCTGTGAGTTCAAGGCCAGGTTCCTGGTCTACAGAGTGGGTTCCAGGTGAGCCAGGAATGTTATACAACTCCTCACCGAAAACCAAAATCCAAAATCCAACAAACGAACAAAAATCACAGATTTTTGTCTTGGATATCTTTGGTTTCAGTAAAATTGATTTCCATTATAATACCGAATATTTTTATTAAATGCATTAACAGTAATTTATCTAAGAATTCTTCCCTAGGTCACCAAACTGACCTTTCTCCTCTTTTCTCTCTGTTTCCTCTCCTTTTTTCTTCTCCACCTTTCCTCCGTTTCCCTGATTCCTTTTTCCTTTCCTCTCTCCATTTCTCCCTTTCTCTCACACACATCAAAGTACTTATTTACACACTATGGCTATATATTTTCTGTAAAATACATATTATAATATATTTTTCCTCCAGTCTCAACTGTAAATCTCAGGCCAGTCGTTCAGTCAAGGCCTGCCTGTCGCCTGCTGAGGATCAGTGTTGAAGCCCATGATCAAACAGAGGCCCTAGAAGAAACCACAGGTTTAAAATGAATAAGCAGCAAGAACAAAAAAAACTAAAGCTTCTTTTCCAACCTGACAGAGATCAGGAAAGGGAGAGAGCGCCTGTCTGTTATTCTTCACAGTTATTTGAGTTATAAGCTCCTATGGTTCTGTCCCTAAATTTAAAAGACGAGCAGGAGAAATAAATCATTTAAAGGGAAGTGACACACAGATAAGTTTGTTCAGTCTTCGTGTTCATCACAGTTCTGTTGTGACCAGCTCAAAAACTGTCCCTACCCTTGCTAATTTGGAATTCAATAAAAATGGAAATAAAGATTATGATTTCTGTGATCAGTCATCACCATGGAACTTTTATGATAAGAAATAAAATGTTTGGAGTATTGAGGATAGGCTTACAAAATGTCCTTTCTGTTGGGGTTAAGGATTGAGAAATGTACACCTTGTAATATGGCAACTTTGACATCTGATCACTTGAATCCTTGTTGGAAGCTATTAGTATCTCACAAAGTAGAGACCAGGAGATCATGCTTTCCAATCTTACTTGCATTTTTCACACTTGGGATTTGTGATGCTGTGAAGGAAATAAAGATTATTTCACACTAATATTGTTTTAAAATTATTTTAGCCCTACACCTGTCTCCTTTAAAAAAATCATTCATAATTGTTTATCCCTGTTGCTCTCATAAGATGAATTCCTGTGGTATCACTGTAAATATTTTATGTTATTTCAAAATGTTGTCAAGTGCCTAGCATTTTAAAGTAGATAAAATGAGTATCCCCAAAGTTACATTAAAACTTGGAGGAATATATGTTACATGAGATAGAGAAAATCGCTGAATAGAACTCCAAATCCACACATACTTTTAGTTTACTTGAGCTATCCCAGGACCTAGTATTTTAGTCAAAACATCTAACAAGATGAAAATTGAAACGCGGACGTAACTAATCCAAATTGTTGAGACTATCCTAGAATTCATCCATGAGAATTACAGGGCAAGATTTAAGAAAGGATGCTAAATCAAGCTAGTTTGAAGTTTCACTTAATTGGTTTTCTCCTCAGAGGTCTCACTGACAATGTTCTGTAACTCTTCACAAATATTCCAACAGTGAAAATGACCTGTGACTCTTAGAGTCACTGTAGTTGGCAATGGTGGGAAATACGGTCATGGATGTGACACTTCGTTATTGTAGGTCGGCATGAGGGACAGACGACATCATTAGCAAAAAGTACTCGTTCCAAAGCTGCTCCTTTTCCAAGTTCTGGTTCACTAGTTTTCGAACTACATTATGGATCAAGAAGCAGTAAAAGATAAATCAGTGAGAAACCAGAACCAAGAAAGCTCAGTTACACATTATTTGTTGAGAAAAACTGTTCGTGCAAATATTTTTAAGGTTTACTTGTTCATTTAGGTTTTTTTCTTCATTTTACATACCACCCAGTGTTCATGCAAATATTTTTGAGATGACTTCTTCAGATAGGACCTGTTCAAAATCTCCTATCATGCCAAACAGATAGGGATGGTACTTCAAATGTGAAACATGGAAAGTGCAGAGCAATTTACAGGAAGATATTTGGTTTATATCATATGTATGTGATGCAAAAAACCAAAAAACCCATAATTTTTGAAAGTGGATTTGTGTAAAGATTTTCATGTCAAAAGCTCTGCATCTTGAATTACCCAGTGGTCTGATCAAAGCAAGCTGGATACCCTCTTATACAGTATGGGAATTATACCATGTTATATCCCAGGTCTTGGACCATTAAAAAGCCCTTTCAGATAATGTAATTTTAAAGTTTCATAGTAAAAATACATTAAATGGCATTGAGGGTTTTGACTCATTTGTTTTGGTTTGTCTCCTAGCACAAAGGATCAAACAGGATCTCAGCATAGTTGGTATACACAGCACATCTCCAGCCTTAACAGGAATTTTGTAAAACATTTTATGTAATGTTAGCAAATCTGTTGAGTCATATTAATAAATATGTTACCTTTCTAAAGAAATAAAAATATAGGCATAAAGGCAAAAGTGTAAGATTACTTTGTTTTAGCTTACCAAATACCAAATATGATTTGTTCTTTGTCATTAAAGAAACCAAAAAGGGCTAGAGCTAGAATTGTGTGGTTTGTTTCCTAGTACCAAAAAATTCTATGAAATCTATACTGTGTGATTGGTAAAAGAAAAACACAAGCCAAAGTCTCACTGTATATATACTTCTATAAGACCATGAGATGATTTTTAAATATGTTAATATAAGCATACATATGTGTATATGTGTGTATATATGTGTGAATGTACATGTAAATGCATAGGCATGCACTATAGTCTTTAGCCATAAGCCTTTATGATATTATCACCTCCAAGAAAGGTTCCTGATGGTTTTAAACATTATTGCTTATACATAGTTTTTCAATAATTGAAAAAGATGCTAGCATATTAAGCATGGCAATGAACGAAGATGAATGCACGTCCCCTTTTTTAAGGAATGCAGTTTGGTGTCACCTGCTTGTCAGTAGCAATGCATCACACACCGTGTTTTCATTCTCTGTGCAGTGGCAGTTTGGTCAGAGTTTGTTATTGTACTCAAGGGACCACTCTCCTTGTCAGATACTATTCCATCTTGAACTGAGTAAATAGCCTTGGAGAATTTCTGAGCTGTGGAACCAACTCTTGGGTGACTTTCTTTCAGAATGTGATGTGCAATAGTTAGGAATCAAAGCTTAGGATTATTACAGTTTTTAATAGTTTAATAAACAACATCCCTTTGCCATAGTGTGGGAGAAATGGTAATCACAAGTATACATGCGGTTTAACCTTTGAAACTGAATTTACATTTCAAGTATTTATGTTAGCAATCATTTAAAACATTTAAAGAAATGTAATTAAGGTCACAGATCATCAGAACTCTGTTATGTTGCTAATTTGTGTTTTCCCTACGGTGAACTGAATAAAGGTGACATGGATATCACCACATACTGATGTAAGAATGAACAAGTTAACAAGAGAGAAACCAGTTTGTATTTAATTAAAGATGAAAATTTTGAAGCCGATATTTTAGGGAAATATAAGTATTAACATGCGGACAGTGATGCAATTTGTTACCAAAATCCTGAGACCTGTCAGGAACAATGATTAAGCCATCAACCTGTGTTATGCATGACTCCTCTGTAACCTGGGGTAAACTGTTTAACTTCATCAACATTTGAATTATCCATCTAAAAGCATAATGAGAATCTCACAAAGCTACTGAGAACATTTGGAAAACTGCTTATTGTCCTTAGAATGCAATATGAAGACAAATACTATAATAATTGACAATTGTAATAGGGCTCAGGACACACTAATTTAAGGAAATACGTCACACTGACATTAGAGAAAACAGAATTAGGGATGCCCACCTCATTTTTCTTCATGCAGCTTCCCTGATTGTGTCTTGCTCATTAAAGAGCACCCTCCTTATATATTGAAAGGACAAGACATCGCTAAGTACAAATACAGTTGAACACGTTTGTTTAAGAAGGAAGAAAACTGAAAAAACATGCTGCTGAATGCCCTCAACCACCAGTCATCATAACATCCTTAGTCCAACCAAACATTTCTGGGCTGATCTACATTTCTAAATCATACCCAGCCTAAAACACATACAATTTCCCTACTTCATCTGGCTCTTGTTTTCAATAGGTTCCCATGGCATGTACAATTTATATTTTAAATTTCTATGTTTTCTTTTATTAACTGTTTATTTTTCTTTTTAAGACTTTCTCTTGAATCTATACTTTTGTGAGGAGGGAAGAAAGTTCTCCTACATCAGGCCGTACTTTAAGCCCTTCCAATACATACTCCATTAAACCCTTCAACACTAGCCTTCCAATTGGTCTTCCCAGTGCAGAACCCACTAACACTGTGTGGTGAATTACCAAAAGTAGAAAGTAGGGAAGCTGGTATGATGAAGAACACCTGTAATCGAAGCGCTGGGGAGATGACAATGTGGGGTTTGGGAATTCAAGGTCATCCTCAGCTATACAGCGGTTTCAAGTTTGAGATACTCAAAAACCCGTCTAAAAAAGAAAGACGAAAGAGAGACAAAGATTTAGACATAGAGACAGACAGACAGACAAACAAAAGACCCCTTCTCCAAAAAGTAAAAATTAGAGTCTACTGGGGCTGAAGCCATAGCTATATAGTTAAGAGCCTAGAGCTGGTCTTTTATCTAGAGCAGCGTTTCTCAACCTGTGGGTTGCATATCAGATATTCTGCATCTCACATATTTATATTGTAATTCATAACAGTAGCAAAATTACAGCTATGAAGCAGCAATGATATAATTTTATGGTGGGCACTACAACATGAGGAACTGTATTAAAGGGCTGCAGCATTAGGGAAGTTGAGAACCACTACTCTAGAGGATTTGAGTTCAATTCCCAACCCTCACATGATAGCGTAACTCCATTCTTGGGGACACTATGTAATCTTCCGGTCTCACTCATGTGGTGTCCATGGGCACCCTACACACTTGGTACATCGGTAAACAGGCAGAGAAAATACCAATAAGCAAAATGAAAATGAAAATAATTCATTGGGGCCTGGTGAGATAACTTAACACAATGTTGAGACTGGAGTTTGGATCCTCAGCATCCACAAAAAGGCAGAGGAATGCTGGCAGCCCCGTTGAACTCAGGAGGTAGATATGCGGGATCAATAAGGTTCAGCTGCCTTGCTAGACAGACTGAAGAGGGCAATGCTGGTTCAGTAAGAGACGTTACCTCAGTAAATAAAGTGGAGAGCCATTTAAGAAGACTCCCAATGTCATCCTCTTTCCTCCACACATACACATGGAAAATAACAACAATGAAAACTTGAACCATACTTCAAGAATATAATATATTCTAGAAGCACTGAACATTGCGTCTTTTTTAAATTTATTTTATTTTATTTTACAATATAATTCAACTTTACATATGAGCCATAGATTCCCCCGTTCTCCCCACTCCCGCCCCGCCCCCCTTCCCCCGGCCCACCCCCCATTTCCATCTCCTCCAGGGCAAAGACTCCCCCGAGGATTGAGATCAACCTGGTGGACTTAGTCCAGGCAGGTCTAGTCCCCTCCTCCCAGGCTGAGCCAAGTGTCTCTGCTAAGACCCAGGTTTCAAACAGCCAATTCATGCACTGAGCACAGGACCCGGTCCAACTGCCTGGATGTCTCCCAAACAGATCAAGCCAATCAACTGTCTCACCCATTCAGAGGGCCTGATCC
>CABHPR010151793.1:0-13720 GCA_902168415.1 Peromyscus melanophrys | reverse complement strand
ACCAGGGGCCTGACCATGGATATCTGCATCCAGTTACCTCAGTCACTGGATGGGGTTTCTAGCATGACAATTAGGGTGTTTGGCCATCCTATCACCAGGGTAGGTCAGTTCGGGCTATTTCTCGACTATTGCCAGCAGTCTATTGTGGGGGCATCTTTGTGGATTTCTGTGGGCCTCTCTAGCACTTTGCTTCTTCCTATTCTCATGTGGTCTTCATTTACCATGGACATTCCTTGTGCATTTGTACAGAAAGGCACAGTGCTCTTGAGGTTGTGTTCTTACCTAATCCATTTCTTGTAAGAGGAAGGAATTACAGGGAGCACTGAGGCTAGATGAAATCATGATTTCCAGTAAATTCTCTGCCTATCACATCATAACAAATGTTAAACAAAAGTCAACTCTTGCTTTTCCTATGAGTTTTTAAGTGTGAGAAGGATTTTTAATATCAAATATAAATATGTTTAGAGTTCACACAATAAGTTCCTAGGAGGAGAAAATACAAAACTATTTTGGAAAATAAAACTGGGAGGGATCTATCTATAGATGTTCCCTGAGGTACAAGTAATAGTTTTTTTTTTATCCTTGATCATCATTTAAACTTTAAAAAAAATATGAATATTGTGCTGTTTCCATATTTCATATTACAAAGTAAATACTAAATCTATTTAATTGAATTATACTAACACACCCATTAAATTTATTAGTCTTTTATTTGCTATGATGTATATATTTTTGGTATTAGATAAACTGAATTGTACAGCTTATGAATGAGGTGTATTGGTGGTAACAGTAATGGTATTCTGTTCCACTTTTCATTTATCAGCTAAATACAAGCTGTATCAGATCATCACCCCATAATCTACAGGAAAATGTCATTACAGCATCCCATTCCTTTATGCTATACTGACTTTGAGTTGATACAGAAATAAAATCCAACATCAAATATGAAAAGAAATAGGCCTTTGGATGAGAATTATGTTTTTATAGGATAATACTCTTATAGTTTACTTACAAATGTCTATGTGGCCAAAAAAAAAAAAAAGTACCATGTATTGCTTCAGCACCTGAGCTTTAGAGTTTGAACTTAACTTACTAAAATTCTAATGTTTTGATAAAACCTGTTGATTCATTTTACTCAGAATATCAGACCCAAGAAATGAAACAACTATTCAGTGTTGTTCAAACAAAACTACTAGTACCAATCCAATTGTGAATGTAAAATGGTAACATATTATTTTCATATTAAACTAATTCTAGTCCAATTTCATTTATTTACCTTTATATTACTGATTAGTTGTAACTAAACTTTTCCCCTACATATTACATTTTAAACTGTAATGTACTTAATCTGAACATATACTCATGCTAGTATATAAATTTTAGAATCTATGTGCATAGTATGCACAGATAAATATATACAATAAGAATTATACTAAAGGGTGGCCTATAGAATATAGTTCAATACTGTGAAGAATATTATAGAATAACAAATATTGCAAAGTCATGTAGTAGTACATTTTTCAGAGATTCAAGGAAATGCGAAGAACAACCAGGTGTGGTGACCGTAGGATCACAGGTTCAAGTCCACAGTGTTCATGAGCATTGTGCCAGCCAGAGCCACACAGTGCAACCCTGTCTCAAGTCATCAGTAAGTAAATAAGTTCAAGCACATATTACAGACACGGATTGCATTCCCCCCAAGAGAACAAGCTGGGATAAAGAAGCAAGATGCATTTGATTGATGTGTGTTAGGAAACTCTTCCTAGAGATTCACAGCACTGAAGGTAATAGAAAATTTCTGTTTTCTGTCACAATGTTCACCCCATAACTGGCATATTAGCATAACTAAAGACAAAGAGTGAAAACAACAAATTCCGGAAACTGTCTTATGAAATTTTACACGGTTCCAAAAAATCTCAGTGGGAAGGAAATGAATTCTAAGAGAGAGAATGAGTGACTATTCACCACAGTCAACAAAAGGAAATGCAGAACTCTCATTCAATGGTCTCTATGGAGAAAGAAGCAATGGAAAATAATTGGCACTATAAAAGTTGTATTTTTTAATTCAAAATTGCTACTTTATTTAATATTCTAGAGAACAAGAGACAATGTACAGCTTAATATTACTCTGCCAGAAGTGGAATAACTTGGAAGAATTATTACTTAAAAATCAGAAGTCAGTTGTTACTGTATTCTTCAATATGGAAAATGTTACTGAGTGTTTCACAGGATGCTCTTGACTACACCGCAACGCTCTAGCACTTTCTCTTACCCCATGAAGTGTTTGACAGCCTACAACTCTCCCTCTTTGTAGGACACTAAGAGGTAAACTGATCTGTCAGGAGAGTACTGTGCAATCCAGGCTCTGCAGAGCAGGAAATGTTGAGTTCCTTACCAGGCTGTCAAAAGTTCACCTGCTCTCTGTTTCCTACAGACTTCTCTACAGTTTTATGACTCCAGTTGTAAAAGCATCTGTAAGGCTTTTCAGCAATTAGTCTCCTGGGGACTTGTTAATCGGGTCCTGTCAGACAGCTAATATTTATGACAATGGAAGGTAAATGGTCTGTTGAAATGCAGCCCGCTAATCATTAATTTCACTGCTCAGAGGGAGAATCACAGTTTACATATTCCCTTTGAAAAGTGTTAAAAATGTATGCATGGGATTCTAAAAATGGGCTTTAAAATACCCAGAGGTCTTTTTGTTGTTGTTGTTAACAGGATTACATAGGAAAAAAAAACAATAAAAGCAAACCAATTCCAAGTATTTCATAGGTTTCTATCACAAAAAAAACAGCTCTCATTTTTTTATAATAAATAGCAATTGCAATGACTATAAAGGACCCCTGCATCCTAAACATTTTTGAAATGAAAAAAAAAAGTACAGAAATTAAGTTCCAGTATATTTCTTTTGTATTTGTATTTTTAAGTCACAGCACAGATTAACTTTCATTATGGCAGTAGGAAAACACAATTGTTTTGGTTGACTCTCCTCCCCTCCCTTCCGCCTCATCCCTCTGGCTTCTCTGTTGCTTTCTGCCCACAGTAACCACCATGCTGCTCATGTGTCCTATCGCCCTCCTCCTTCTTAGACATCTCCTTGTATTGTTTCCTGGATACTTCTCTAACCTCACATCCCATTCCCACACTAACATCCACATATACACGTATATAAGCATTGAAACTTAGGATTTGCATTTGAGATAGAACATGCCGTATGTTTCCTTCTCTGTGTAGATCAACTCAGTTGATATAGTATTTCTATGAGTTTATGGACCTCCCTGACTAAAATGCCCTCATATATTCAATGATGTTTTATTTATTTTTTATTGGATCACCTTGACTCTACTAAGACATGAATGTATTAAGTCATGAATATTTTGTCATAAATATATTGTCATGTTCTTGTATTCCCTCAAGTTAATCCTTCTTGATATTTCTACATTCTGTATATTTCTACATTACAAACTGGTAAAGTTATGTTTTTATGAGAACTGTAAAGGATTGAGGTAAGTGTGGTTTCTTAAAATTTTAATTTCCATGTTTAGGATGCTTAGGCAAGAGAACTGTCCTGAGGTCAGGGCCAGCCTGTATTGTACCATGTCTCAAAATTGAACAACACGATATACACATATATTTCCCAAAACAGTTCACAAATATTCATAGTATTGAAACTTGAAGTTTTTAAGTATATGCTTAGGATGGGTGGATATTTCAGGAGATAAAATTCTTGCTACTGAGAAAACTTGTTGGGTTTTAATATGCTTTCTTCACCACATATCATATCAGTTGCTAAATAGATCAGATTTGGAAGCAGGGCTTCTTTCTGCACTAGCTGGCTACTCCACGCAACTACCTGAAGTCACATCTTATCTGCTGGTTAAGACACTTTTGCAAATTTGCTATAAATCGTCAAATTAGAGAACATTGCACTTCCCACTTCATCTATGAAGAAGAAAGAGCCAAATAAAAATAATTAAATCTCAATGTTCATGAATTCAGGTCAAGAAACATGAAACCCCAGTTTCTACTAGGGAGAAGTTATAATAGAATTAAATTAAATCTAATAACCGTAAGATCATTTGATTTGATTTGAACAATTCAATGAGGAAATCAAATACAGACAGTGAAATTTGTTCCACTACCCTTAAGTAATTTAACAGGCTTTATTTAACATATCAAAAATAGATTTAGCTATAAACGTATATGCATATACACAAATACATAGCGGTAAGCATATACAGCAGACAGCTACACTCAGGGAACAGCTCCCTTGTTGGTCCTTTTAATGAAAATACAGTCGTTTTATATAGTAATATGTTTTAATAGTATTAGAAAAATATCAACATTAAGCAAATTCTGTTTTGAAGGCTGGTCATTTCTCTAATGCAGATATCCCAATATTCTTATGATTTCTTAATTAATCTAAATCTTGACTTCTGAGAAGTTTGAACATTTACCTGTGATTCTTCTGTACTTTGGGGCCTTCACCAACCCCTTAATGGAACAACTTCTTGGCTTCATAACCTCAAAGGAAAAGTGAATGGGGTAGGGCAAAAAAGGATGAAAAAATAAAACTTTAAAGCAAGAGAGGAGAGTAACTGCCAAATAATTCTTTTAACTATCCTGCAACCAGATGAACCCATAGCTGAGGCACTCAGGGTCCCAAATATTTCAGTTAAATCGTCTTTGTGATGATTAAAAGTCTTATGTACTGGCTGTAGGTATGGTATTGTTAGTAAAATTCCTGACATGCACGCCTGAAGAGCTGAGTTCAAAAACCCAGACGTCAACTCTTATGAAGCCTGGCATGGCAGCATTCTATGCCATCTCTGCATTCCTGCAAAGACATGGGAAACAGAGAACCGAGAATCCTGGGACTCTAGTCAGTCTGTCATATGCAGCAACAAGCAGTAAAGAGAATGGGCATGTGCATGTGTGTGCATGCGTGCAGACACACACATACACACACACACACTGATAGAAAGAGAGAGGTTACAGATGAAGCGACGGTTCTGTGGCTAAAAGTACTTGCTTTAGATTCAAGAAGGGAGCTTGGATCACATTATCCATTCAACAAAACCAGCTTCCCACAAGCATCTCGCTGTAGCTCAGAGAGATCCAGTGCCTACTTCTAGCCTCTATATGCATGCAAAAAGTTGTGTATTAGCCAAGTAATATACTTTGCAAACACACAGATAGACAGAAAGATAGACAGACACACACACACACACACACACACACACACACACACACACACACTCACAGATACATAGAATAAATCTTTAAAAGAGTGCCTTTTTACTTAAAAATGATTTTCATTTATTATTCCATCAAGTTAAACATTAGATACGCAGAATATACTCCAATTAAGAATTCAATTTTATAGTTTATTAAACAAGATGAGTTATCAAGCTCATTATTATAATACAGAAATAAAAATGAAAGGAGGCTAGCTTCCAAGAGTATTACCTATGTTCCTATGAGAGAATATTACTAAGAAGTATATGAGCTGTGAGGGCTAATCATCAGCGTCTTCATCAGAAGTAGTGGTATTTGCTCTATCTATGACCTTGGGCTATAAGGCCCTAAGGAGGCAACTCTTCCTGCCTTTGTACTTGACCTCTTATAAGGAAAGGGAGAGGGATCATTAAGGTCTTTTTTTTTTAAACTTTATTCTCTTGTGATCTGACACCAGACAGCCTGGGAATTGAACCCAGTTCCTCTAGAATGTCAGTCAGTGCTCTTATCCACTGAGCCACCTCTCTCCTCTTGAGCACCAGATAATGTGATAAATCCACAGGAGTCTGAGTAAGGAGTATTAGGGAAATTTATTAGGGTAAATTGAGGAAATACACTCACGAATACAGAACGCAGTAGACAGCTGAAGTCATCCCCTGATCTGACCTGGAGCAAATTGATCCAGCAGTTCAATCACACCAGGAAGCAGAGAGCAGGGAGAAGGGGCTATGAAGGAAGCACCACTGCCTTAGGGCCCTTTCGCCCAAGGTCATGGGCAGAGCAAATACCACTACACTCAAACCTTATTTTAAGATGAATAATTAGTATTTCCAGTAGGTCGCAATACATGTGCTCATTAATTTAGCCCTATTTTCTAAGTTGTCTGAGAATTTGAGGAAACAACACAGATATAGTTAGAGGAATATGAGACAGAGGGAGAGATTATTCAAAAGCAGACCCTGAGAACTTAAGACTGTACTGAAAGTTAATGCTTCTGCATTTTGGTTATATCTAACTTTTTCATCCAAACCTCTGAATTCTACTCTGCTAACACTAAGTCAGGTTGGTGCCATCTGTCATCTAACCTATGAGCCAGGCTACTTTTCTCTTATATGGGGACTAAATAGAGATGCACAGAAAGTGTTCAAAGTAGCTTAAGAAAGGAAAAGAAAAGGAGGCCAATTCTTCTCCAGATAGCTGGAAAATCAATAGACAAGAATTGGATCTAGAAAGGTAACTAAAGATTTAATTTAGAGTTAGGAAGATAGTGAGTGAGGAGAACTTATCTTCTGGGTTCTACCACGTAATGGGAGAAAAAATTTAACAAGTATTCCAGAAAAAGTCAGGTGTCTATGATGAGTCTCCCAGCAGTGAAATCTATTCTGGGCAGTCTGGAGTTTATCTGGCAATCAGTTCAGAGAGGCAGCCACAGATTGGCAAAGCAGGGTGCAGGGGACAAGCCATGCTGTTCACTACCCAAGTCCATCCACAATTTACAATCAGAATTCCTTTGTAAGGCAATTGTTATGAACCCTTTTCATTTAATATCTGTCTTTCCTCCAACAGAGATGCTGTTGTAGTTCACAGGAAGTGAAAAATCACATATGATCTCTCAAAGTCAGTCATGAGACACTCACTTTCTGCAAAAGCAACCTATCTTTAATGGGAGCACAGCCTTCTCAATATGAATTATCCCTTCTTTGTAATTTTATGATATGTAGATGTCAATTTACTTTGTAAATATGTTAGGAATTTAAAGTCAATATCTCAAAATTGTAAGATCTATTAATTTATATTATAAACATAAGACCTGAAAATTTGTTTTCTAAGAAATTTGGTTAAAAACCTAAAGAATTTTTTAAAATGAAATAAATATAGCCTTGTATTGATAATGGTAATTAGGTCAATGATGAAAGGCATGGACAATGGCCATCCCATAAGAATATATAGTAGAGGTCTGGGGGAAAGATTCAATCAGAAAAGTGCCCACCAGGAAAATACCAGGACGCATATAAACGTCTGGGCACAGTGCTGTGTGCCTTTAACCCTGGTGCTGCTGTGCTGAAAGAACCAAGGAATCAAGACAGAAAGATCCCTGATTCATTCGATAGACAGTATAGTCAAATAGATGAGATCTGAGAGATTTTGGAGGCTGAGGAAGGGGAAAGGTTGTAATTAAATTATAATGCCAAAAAATAAAACAAAAAGAAAGCAAATGCACCACACATTTAACACAATAGCAATACACCCGTATACACAAAGAAAGATTGCATAGTAAAGTCAAAAATCCATTATCTAATAAATTGTACCCAGTAGATTTCTCAATTACATGATATTGTTTGGAGCTAAACAACCCTACAACACTAACAATCACAGAAAGTGTAGTGCACAGAATTGTGTACACATGCAATGCTTGAGAATGGTGAATGGTTATGCTGCTGTGGTGTTCAATGAGCTATACATCTTATCACCATTTTGAACTACACTGTTTCTTCTTATTACAAAGGTGTAAATCATAAGCTTCCTGTCCTTTTGGCTGGGAAAAGTCTCATGGACCTTGTTTAACTAGACATATCTTTCATCAATCCCTCTTCTGGTTGATTTACACCTGTGTTTCTTTTCTCTTCATATCTTTACACACAATAGGCTATGACAGGTACCAATATTATGTAGGTGTCTAGTAATCCATGCCATTTTTGTTTGTGCTTGTACATTCTGATGTTTTTACAGTGATGATTTTCCCTCACAGAGCATCACTACAGTGAAATCCAGTAATCAAGGGGCACAAAACCATACTTGTGTGTGTGTGTGTGTGTGTGTGTGTGTGTGTGTGTGCACATCCATATACTCTTCATGTAAGCACAAATATAGGCCAAATGTTCAGCCATTTCATTTTATAAGGACTGACAGTTCACAAAATGTTTCAGAGGATTTTATAAGATTTCAGATCTCATACAGAGTCACGAGGAAGTTATTTTAATATTTTTTTCAGATATAAAATGTGAACAACCTGATAGAGTACAAGAAAAAAATCTTTGTTATTTCTCTTTTCTTATTCTTTGCATTAATCAGATTAGGAATGAAGAGAGATGCATGCAATCAATTGTCCTTTTCTTTTTTTAAATCTCAATCATTTATTAACACCATATATTCGCAACCTGGATTGGTATTGCAAGTTTATGTTTCATTTGACTTGAGTTATACTTTTATACCACATGGAATTCCTTCTTCAAAATAGATGTGAATGGGTGCCCACAAGCACTCTGTTTGAGCACAAGTGGTACTCCATCTGAAGTTGCAACAAAATGAAAATATTTCTATTTTCACTTTTCATTAAATTTTATTATTTTTATTACAAAGGGCTCATTCATATCTATTACAGCATCTCAATATATATGAAATAGCTTCTACAATATTTGATCACATATTTTAAATCCTTCAGCATTTTGTGACTTTTTTTTCTTAATATTTTCATTCTATATTTCTAACTCTTCGTAAAGTGTTTGTTTTCTGTCCTCCACACCGGACCAGTGTTCTGAATCTAATGATGCTTATTAGATGTTGCTACTGGATAATTCAAATGACCTGCTACTAGTATTTAAGTTACTACAAGAAAAATATATCTCCAATAATAGGAAGAGTTTCCTAATACATCCCCATTACCATTCCATTCCTAGCTTATCTTCTTCCCTTTTTAAAAATCTCAGTCAATATTTTTAATGACCTATAGAATTATCCCTGATGTTCAGGGTGTGTGGAATTCTAATAATAAGGATTTCTAACTTCAAACATCTCAGCATTTATTGAGAAAGGTTGACAAAGAAAGAGGAGAAGAAGGGAAGAAAAATAATATTTGAGAATTTCTGTGTTTTTTGAAAGTTATGTTAAACACACACACACACACACACACACACACACACACACACACACACACACTCCAATGCATATAGATACACTCTCTTGTGAGAAACTATTCTTTCTGAAATACATATTTTCAAAGGAGCCCTTCAATTTTAAAATTTAATCAAAAGCAAAAATTGTAAGCCCTGCTGACTCTTGTTAAATCTAATGGTAGCTACATTTAAGTGATAAATATGGTTTGAGTTTCTTTTTCTGTCATTGAATGCACATACTGCTTGCCATGTTAGACATGCTATTTTGGGCCTAACACCACCGGAATTATCAAGAATGTTCAAAATGATATAGCAAGCTCATTTTTGTTCAGGCCTCATGAACAGTCATGGGTAACTTCAAGAACGTCTGTTACAGTTAAATGAAATTCCCTTGGAACTATTAAACTGTCATTTTTCATAATTGAGGTTGAATTCCAGTGCTAGAATCCTTGGATCCACTTCCTATAACAGCACAAAATAATTGTTCCCCTGGAACTGGGCGCATTATGAATCATGCTGCCTTTCAAAGAACTGCCCTAATCAAATGAAGTTACAGCTAAAATAATTGTTAGATCCTTTTTTTTTCATAACTGGCAAATTATGGGAGTGATCTTTTAAATGTCATTAAAGAGGAGCATGGATTGTTTGTGTCTTAAAAAATTCAGACATTGAAGGCCAAAACCCTAGAAGCTTATAGTATGATTTTGCAGAGGTAATAGAATTATTATTATTAGTGATTAATGACTTCTTATTGCTAGTGTCTTCATGATAACAGGGCTAGCATGTAGAAAGTTTCTCAGGAGAACAGGGAATAAGGACAGGGAAAAACATTGTCCTCTGCAATCCAGACAAAATTAGTTCTGTCACATTCCTTAGAAAGAGCTGGTATCATTAACACCTTGGTCTTGACTTCTAGATTCTAGAATTGTAAGATGATACAATTCTGTTCACCTTATACCTGTGTGTGATTTTTTTTTATGCCAGCATTTGAAAATAGCACAAAAATATCAATGGCAGCAAGGGTAATACAATGTTTCTTTTTTTCTTCTTCAATTTTTGATACTAAGTCCTGTGAATTTAACTGGTTTAAACAATACAAATGACTGGTTGTATTTTCCAGAAATCATGGGGCTAAAATGAGGGTGCAGGCTCCGTGTTCACATTGGAAGCAGCAGAGGAAAGGCCATTCCTGGATTTCTTGCACCTAGTCTGTCTGCTTTCCTTTGACGTTACCACCGTTGCCACAGTGGCATCGGCTGCCAAGCACAAGCCTCTTTTCCTTCCTTTGACCTTCCCACAGATACTTTGTTATTATGGCCTTAAGATCACAATTGGAACATGAGAAAATTACAAACAATTGTACTGTCAGAAAAATTAATCTCATCTGCCAACTTCTGCTTTCCAAATAAAGTAATATATGACAGTTCTCAGAATGAAGATGACCTTCCTTGGGGAACATTTTTTCTTTGCCCTTACTACAGATATACTGAATGATTACTATGTACAAACAACCTTTGCTTGAGGGGACCCTGGCAGTAGGATCAGGATCTGTCCCTAGTACATGAGCTGGCTTTCTGGATCCCATTACCGATGGTCAGACACCTTGCTCACCCTTGATGCAGGCAGGGAGAGGCTTGGTCCTGCCTCAAGTGAATGTACCAGGCTTTGCTTTCCCCCCATGGGAGAACTTACCCTGCTGGAGGAGGGGAAGGGGATGGTCTAGGGGGGAGTTGGGGAGGGGAAGTGGGAGGAGAGGTAAGAGAGGATCTGTGGTTGGTATGTAAAATGAATAAAAATGCATGAAACATATGCTGGAGATAGTGAGATGAAGGAGGCAGTAGAGGAAAGAAATGGATATAAACAAAGTATTATAAATATCTGGATGAAAATGTGATAATGAAACACATTGTTTTGTGTGGTAATTTAAAAATTATCTGTTCCTGATGCTCCAAGACTCCCTTCTTCCTAGTTCAAGTTAAAGAAATTACTGATTCTTCTGTGCTCTGCCTTCAAAACATATCCTAAGCCAGACACCACTTTTCACTGTTTCCATTCTATGGAGCCACAATCTGCAATACTTTTGCAAGAATCCCCTAACTTCCTGCTGTGAGTCTTTCTTTAAGACCATTCTCCAGATAACTTGATCAAATTGATATCAAACTCTTAACTTTCTTTAAGACCATTCTCCAGATAACTTGATCAAATTGTTGATAAACTCTTCAGCTGTTTCCCATCTTTCCAAGGCAAGGGGACCTTTTAAGTTTTTGTTGACCAACGTTTTAATTTTATTTCTACTACTGGGATACCCTGCAATTATTAAACAAAGGTAAAGCATGAAACACTGTTTGCTTCCTATAATTAATAAAATGAAGTTACCCTTTCCTTTCTCACTGATTCTTCAGGAAGTAGTATCAGCTACTTCATTTTTTTTTTGTACATCATTGTACTCATATCTTTTCCATGGTTCCATCATTGACAAACAAGTACCCTTCCCTTAACCTCATTCTCTGTCCTGTGATTTTTTTCTTTGTTCAGTAGAACGGAGGCTGAAATGACCCTGTTCCAGTTCTGAGTAGAGTCAATGAGACTATACGGGATCAGTCATTTATTCCCTGGCCTCAGCAATGATTAGAGCATGGCCTGTTGCTGCTTGTACAGTGAAAGGCATGGGAAGAAAATGACTCCAACCAGCTATAGAATTTTAGTGAAGAGACTTCAGCCACAAAACCTTGAAAGCACTCCAGGCTACCCAAGCCAAGCCACAGACATTTGAAGAGTAATAAGTGACTACTGTTTTAAGCCACTGAGTCTTGAGGTGGTTTGTTGTGCACAACAGTAAACCAGTATAATTCTTTCCATAATAGTCCTTCTTACTCACTAAAGAAGCATTTTTCTATGAGATAAAAAACAGTTCAAACCAGTTTTAAAAAATTGTGATACAGTTTTAAGGAAAATGCACTGGAAAAATTATAGTAGTTTAATTTCCAATAAATCATTTTCATAAGCATATGAGCCATACAGGATGCTGAAGAGTTTCTCTGACGAAGAAGTCAGACTAAAATCAAACAAAAAAAGGGAAGGAAAGATTTGTAGTATTCATCATTGATATTAACATTTTATTGTTACCCAACAAATTTTGGCATATGATAACTGTAATGCTACATTTCATGTAAAAGAAATCAATTATCAGATTAATAAAAACAAGAACTGGAAGAACAGAATGAAGTGAAACATGTATTTCTTAGACTGTATATAAAAGATTGCCTGCAAGCCTGTGAGAACACCACCAGCAAATAGCTTTCAGCCACAGGAGCTTACCAGAATCAAGCAGACAGCACCCTCAGGGCCCATTAAGGGAAGATATAGAAGAAATAACTAGTTATTGAAACTTTTATTAGGGATTGTCATAAAACATTCATTCAAAAACCTTCAGCGGTATCATACCAGGATCATTATTTGAAGCTCAAATTGTTCATGAGTTATTAAGATGATAATAAATCAAAAAATGATATTAGAGGTAATTGGCTTAAATTCCCATTTGTCCTTGTTAAATATGTACTACTGGAAGAGATTTTGCTCTTTATGTGAACTTTGCACGTATCTCTAAATAGAGGCCTCCATTTGGTAATTAATCTCTTTTCTCTCTCCAGACCGAGAACAATATTCAGGCCTGTATCTCGGCCTCATCTCTCTCTGTCTTCAGTCTGGAAAGAGAAAAATCCAGAAACCTAATACAGAAATCCCCAGTAGAGATATAGATGGCATATTTAAACCCTTAGGCAAGCATAAGTTCAATGACATATATATTTGTGAATGTAGGTCCCAAGTACTCTTAATTCTTTATATTGATAGTTCATACAATGACCTGTGCTCTGTGGTACTCGTCACAGACATTCATATGGGATTCAGCTGTAGGGATGTAACTGTGCATTCAGCAAGGGGTTAGGTGGGATCCACTTCCCCAAATTAATACCTTTAATTTCACTAGTGATTCCATAAGCTTCACCTAATTATTATTGCCGTCTAAAAATTATTTTTGTTCTTCATACATGTACATGCATTTTGATCAAATCTACTCCCTACTCCATCTGCTCAATACATCACCACCACTACTTTTCCCTCCCAATGTCATGTGCTTTTTTTAATAAAGTATCCAAAGGATCTTTTAAGGGTAGACTATATGTGCATATATTTGGGGCTATCTACTGAAGCATAGCCTCTCAGGTGTCCCATCCGTGAAGAAAAGTGACCTTCCTCCAGAAACCAACAATTCCCAAAGGCTACTAAGGATTGGGACATCCTAAGGTCCTTTCTGCTCCATGTTGGAATTTTGAGCTGGTTTCATCTTGTGAAGTTCTTCTGCATGTGATCAGTACCAGCCACTGTGAATTTACATGTGCAACTGTATTATCATGTTCGGTAACATTGTTTTACTAAATTACTCCTTCTGGTTCTTACAACCTTTCTGTACTCTCTTCAACAATGTGCTTTATGGGAAACTATGTGATATAGATGTACCATATAGATCTGAGCACTCCACTCTCATATTCTCTGCATGTTGGCTGGCTGTGGCTCTCTATATTAACAAT
>CABHPR010151792.1:18594-37937 GCA_902168415.1 Peromyscus melanophrys | reverse complement strand
TAGTGGCAGGTGTGAGAGGCCCTTGGAAGAGTAAGGCAGAGTCTGGGCAGCTCCAAGATAAACATTAATTAGAATGCAGCCCCATGACCCAGCCACGGAAGACCTGTGAGTACAGACGCTCAGTGCATCCTGGATAAAATGATGGTAACAGGCATCTCCAAACGCTCACTTTATACACAGGCAAAACTGCCTGAGAAGCGAGGCTGCCGCCTTCCTGTCTCGGCACCAATGTTTTCCTGAGGCGTCAGCCTGGCACTGGGAGGTGAATAAAAATGCAAATCCTACAGAAGGTCCCTGTGTGCCGCTTCTCAAAGGACAAGGCCTGGCTGGAGTCCCTCGTCCAGCATGCCCCAGCACACGGAAGTTCTCTGTGGGAAACCTCAAAAGGCCCTTGTCTGACTCCCAACATTGTAAGCATACCTCTGGGGAATCCATGGTGGAACATTCTGAGGTGTTTTAAAGCAGGCTGCCCTGACACCTTGTGGCTAATATGGAGAAAAATCCCCCATTCGGAATGGACACACCAAACAGAACCTGCCATGGCTTTGGTTGTTAGCTCTCACCACTAGATATCAGCCACGGACGTGATCTCTTTCTCTTTCTCTTTCTCTCTTTCTCTTTCTCTCTTTCTCTTTCTCTCTTTCTCTTTTTCTCTTTCTCTCTTTCTCTCTTTCTCTTTCTCTCTTTCTCTTTCTCTCTCTCTCCCTCTCCCTCTCTCTCTCTCTCTCTCTCACACACACACACACACACGTGTGTATGTATATATAGTGTGCATGTATAATATGCATACCTACACACTCTATCTAAAACATCCTATAGATTGACTCTTACCACAGGTTCTCTTTGCTTCCTGACATCTTTCACATCCACCAAGATTTTGAGATCCATCCCTGTGGTTGTGTGAACCAGTCATTTATTATTGTGCAGTGTTTCCTCACATAGATTCGAATCTGGTATATAGTTCCCACACAGGGCTGTGGGAAGGCAGGCAGTTACACAAAACCTTTCTTCTTCGGGCCTCACCCCTTACGGTGATGCTCTTGGCCCTTGATAGTTGCTCAGTGAGGGGAAGGAGACTCTGTCTTCTTGGAAGGCAGGGTCACTTAGACACCAATGGTCCTCCCCCAAATAGCTATGTGGCTTTACTCTCCTAGCAAAGTACAGTACTGCCTGCCCAACTCACCCACGGCAGTGCGAGGTGACGTTAGCCCTCTGTCTCCAGCTGTTCCGTGGTGTGGCCACAGCTTGCTGTGACTGAGTGTTGCTGCCCGCTCACTACCCTCCTTGGTTACTATGCTCTCTCTCTCTAGGTGGTGAGGAGGGGTCTCAGCCTCTGGTGGTGGGTGACATTCTTCCGTCTCATGTGTCCCACCTCTCTCCTCCACGCATTCACAATTCTCTCTAATCCAGAGCATGGTTATAATATTTACACAATTTATGCTAAGACCTTTTCCTTCCTGGGTCTGTTCGTCCTCACCGGTTTTTCCCTTACAGGTCACAGTTTGCTCTAGATGATGGAAGCTTTGGTGTCTGTGTTGCTGGGATGGACCTCAGGCCCTCAGCATGCTGAACACATACTCTATAGCCTGCGTCACACGCTCAGCCTGGCATTTCTCACAGAATTCTAGAAAATGTGGGTGTCACGTTGCTCAGATGTTTTTGACAAACTATGACCCAGCTGATCCTTTGACTCTCATGTTTCCATGCGCTGGTTCCCAAGTGGCCTTTACTCCTGCCCCTCTCCCCCAGCCTGTGCTTCATATTCTAGGAGTCACAAGTACCCAATGGCTCATGAGACTCATAGCCTCACAGCCCAGCCCCGTGTGAGTTCTGAGAACTGTGTATCTCCAGAGCTCAGCAGTTCCAAGGTCCCTAGGATTTCATGCTGCCCACGTGCCGGTGCTAAGTGTCAGCAGATGCCTGGACACTTTCCTTCGTCTCTTCCAACTCTCTAAAACTCTGTCTAGCAATCTGTGGCCATGTCTGCCTCTCCAAGCACCATTGTAAGTGTTTCTGGCTCAGTGAGGTCACTCACTTCTGACCACCCACACTACTGCAAGGACCATCTCATTTCCCCTTCTCTAGGAGGGTGACGACCACCCATCTGCTGTCTAACACCTGGTACCAGTTGGGTCGTCTTCGTAGCAGGAAAGTCGATCTAACCCTGGAAAATCCATCAATCATAAAAAGTCCCAGGTTGTCGGCCTTTCTAACTCAGTGAAAACTTCTGCGTATCATCACCCTGTGGCTGCTATGCCATATTCCTCATGGGGTCTCAATCTGTAAGCCAGGATGGCCTTAAACTCAGAATGTTTCTTGCTCAGTGCTGGGATTAGAGGTGAGCACTAGTGGTTCTCAACCTTCCTAATACTATGACTCTTGGACCCTTGAATAAAGTATCTCATGTTGTGATGACCCCGCCAACCATAAAGTTATTTTCATTGCTACTTTACAACTGTAATTTTGCTACTGTTACGAATCCTAAATATCTAATATGCAAATGTGCAGGATGTCTGATATTCAACACCTGTGAAAGGGCCATTCAACCCCAAAAGGGTGGAGACCCACTGATTAAGATTAAACAATTCATTCGCTCGTGGTTCTGGAAGCTGGATCTGAAATGATCAGGTAAGGCCGCACATCTCCCTGAGGCCTCGAGGACAGCTGTTCTCTGCCCTCCCAGCCTCTACTGTAACACTTTCTGACTGGTTTCTCCATCGCATGCAAACATTTTAAAAACCAGATCCCATTGTAACTGAGAATAAAAGAAAATGCCAACCAAGGGTGAGCAATTCAACCTCTCAACAAGGAGAGGACATACAGACTCCCTTGCTGCGTGCTTGGAGGGGACCCTCGGAGCCAGTGGGCTTGGGGTCAAAGTTAGGAATCTGAATTTTCTAATACTCAAGAAATTCAAAATATTTAAAAAAATGTAAAAGAACAATGTTATTAAAGTAGGAATGAAACTCCTCTGTGAGACCCTTAGAGATTAAATATTGGAGAGGAATATGAAATTAAAACATTCCTCCTCTCAGGTGCCGGAGAGGAGACATGGAGAGAGGTGCTAAGGAAGGGTTCATCCAGGCAGATGGGAGCCTAGACCCATAGAGCATAGGTTTAAGGACACAGAAAAGGGCTTGAGAGGATTTCCTGGGGCCTGGGGCTGTCACTGGGCAGAAGTTGGGGTGCACAGGTGGCTTGGGCAGCCAGTGCTCACTCCCTGTGAGGGGCTCATCAGAAAAGCAGGAAGTCGACATTTTACATCACAGAAAATGGCCTATGAAACACAGTTGATTTAGGAGTCTGTCCGGGGTCCATTTGTTTTTCCTTCTTTATTCTGTGGCTTGATTAGAAACAGAGGAAACAGAACAGTGGTCTGCGATGGTTCTTGAGTCAGAGCATAACATCCACATGACCGACAGTTCTGCATGTATCTTCTCAGAGTGGGAAACTACCCGTGAACTAATCCATGAAGGGCTGAGAGAGACAAAGTAAGTGAAGGAGCGTTCACAGTGAGTGCTAAGGTTTCTGTCTGAACAGAGCAAATCCAGAACCACAGAGAAGCCAGGGTGACGCAGGTCACCACGCAGTGGCACGGGAGGTTTTTCTCTGATCCACTGGAGGACGTTAGAAGTGTGTGAATACCTTAGTCTGGACACATCATTTTCACTAGAGTGTGTATGATTGGATAATATGGACTGGACAGGGACCTGGTTATCAGGAAGTTGTATACAGAACTTTGTCAAGGTTTGAGCAAGGCCCATACACGAGAATTCCAGCTTTCCTAGAACAGAAAATCCTTAAATTTGTTTGTTATCTGGTCATCTTTGGAGAAAGGGTCTCATGTAGCCCAGGCTGGTCCCAAAAGAATTCCAGCCTCTACCTCCAGAGTGCTGGGATCGCAGGCATGTGCCATTACGTGTTTTTATGTGTCACTGGGGATCCTTCATGCTAGGCACATACTCAACTAAAGTGAGCTACATCCCCAGCCCAGAAAATCATTAATCTTGTAATATTAATTTTTTTACTATTACAAATAACATGTAAAAAAAATCATGAATAGCAAAATGATTTACTAAATAATTTTTAGTATTTCTTCTGAATTCTCTAAATTACTAACCTGAAAAAATTAGTAGGAATAGAGACATTTATTCTTGGGTCTGCATGATATATTTAATTTACACATGAAGCTGAAGGCAACTTAAATTAAAGGAGTATCTCTTTTCAAAAAGGAAGCAACTGGGCCTGGAGAGATGGCTCAGCACTTAAGAGCACTGACTGTTCTTTCAGAAAAGCCTGGTTTGGTTCCCAGCACTCACATGGTGGCTCACATGATTCATAACTCCAGTTCCTGGGGGATCTAACGCCCTCTCCTGGTCTCTGAAGGTACTGTGTGCACGTGGTAAACAGATGCAGGCAAAACACTCATACACATAAGATAAATGTAAAAATATTTTTAAAGGAAGCAACTGCTTATGAGAACATCTACAAAGATCTCATGGAGTGTACAAGCATTTCAATTGTACCTAAAGATACTCGGTTTTCTATACCATTGATTCTTTTTGCAGCAAATGGAGACCATTACAGAAATCTAATCAAAATGCAAAGAACAGCTGACCATCGGGTGCCTGGCCCCACTGATACATCGATAACACAACTCCTGCAGCTAAGACTCAGGGACATCACGGAAGATGGAGCAGAAAGACCATGAGAGCCAGAGGACCAAGAGGTTACCATAAGATCGTGTTTTTATATATAACGGGGGATCTGCACTCCTGAAATGTCAACAGCCCAGCTGCTTAAACAAGGCCTGAACAATGACAATACCGTTGATGTGCCATGGGGCCCCACTTCTAGAGGAAGAGCTTCAGGCAATTAACATTGCTGAGAGATTAATCTTCCCCAGAGATGAACTCCCTAAATGGCTATCCAATCCCAGTGTCAGCCCTAAAAACATATGCATACAAGCCACACTAAATGCAATCAACTGGTTGCATGTTTGCATATAAACATACATATATAGACATGCATGTGTGTATTTATATATAACATATGTATACATGTAATATATGTATATACTATATATATGTATATGTGTAATATATGTATATATTATAACAATACAGAATAAGAAGCCATCAATTTGAGGAGTGAGGTGGAATATGGCAGAGCATGGAGGGCAGAAATGATATAATTTTAATTAAAAACAATAACCACAGCCAAAATAAACCAAGTACTTGAAGGAATGTCTATTAACTATCTCATGAAGTTTGTAAGCATTTCAACCAGACCTATAAATATTCAGCTTTTAACAACCTCCATTCTGTCTTCTCCAGGAAAAGCACTTCTGTGACCTTTCCTGTCCATTTGTGTCACTCTGGCAGATGTCACAACGAAAGGGAGACCTGAGATGATGTCACCTGTCACTGTAAGGATTTGTCTTAAGTCTTTGTCTGAAGTGTCTCTGCAGAGAGCTTGGAGTGAGGGTGGAAAGCAGAGAGAAGAGACACACCAAACTGGAAAAGGTGAGTGGGCAGTGTGGTGATATATCGTGTACCCTAATAAAGTTTGCCTGAAGACTAGAGGACAGAACAAGCCACTAGACTAAACAGAGAGGCCAGGCAGTAGTGCCACACACCTTTAATCCCAGCACTCGGGAAGCAGAGATCCAGATAGTTCAAAGCCACCCTGGATTACATGAGATTGACTCAGTCTAGGAGAGAAACAGAGTCAGGCAGTGGTGGCATACACCTTTAATCACAGTGCTTGGGAATCACACGCCATTAATCCCAGCACTAGGAAGGAAGCGATATGGCTGGGCAGAGAAAGGTATATAAGGTGTGAGGAGACAGGAACTAGAGCCCTCTGTGGCTGGAGGCTTTTTGCCAGAAGCCTTTTTGGCTGGACCCCTTTCAGCTGAGGACTCAGAGACACTCAGAGGATTTATGGAGTTGTTGAGGTAAGAAGTAGCTGTGCCTTGTTCTTTTGTCTCTATGATCTTTCAGCATACCTCAATATTTGGCTCCGGGTTTTTTATTAAAAAGACCATTTAGCAACTCGAGTTACAGGCAGACACAGGGTGGACCAGTCTGGGATGACACAGGATCAAACAATGAAGCAGAAACCCATCCAGAGAGTTCCCAGTACCAGATGCTCTGCTGGAGCCAAGCAGCCTGGCCCACGAGCACTGAGGGTCAACCTTGTCCCCCTTATTCTCTAGGGAATGGGGCTGGAGGCTTGACAGTTCCTGTCTGGGGGTATTATCTGCATTTCCTGCAAGAACAGCCATCTCTCAATGACAAATGAGAACTCTCTAAGTCAGTAGACTCCCTCAAAACAAAGTAACAATAAGATTTCCATGACAGAAGAGACCTGCCAAGATTTTCCAACAGTGTATGGTCCTTGTGTGAAGTAGTTGCTCATTCACAGGTCATAAGTCAGTAGTATTCATTTGGCTAGAGGAAGGAGTTCACCTTTTGCCTCTCAGCAACTACAAACTGCCAAGAGCCATCCTCCCAGCCTAGCTGTCGGCAGAAGGTCCTGAGCCTGCTTCCTCAACCCACACAAGACGGAAAAGCAGCCCCAACTCACCGGCAGCGAGTGCTTGAGGAAGTGACACCTGAGCCAGCAGACACCAGACGCCAAGAGCTCTGAAAGGCCCGTGGGGGTGAGGATGGGAAGCCCGAGGCAGACTCAGAAGTCAGCACCCTCTGTTCATTGTACAGATCCAGTGGGTGTTTGCAGGAGCACATGGGCAGGACAGAGGCCCGAGGAAACTGCCTTTATGGTACAGCCAGAAAAGGGGACTGTGCCCTGCTGTACAAAGTCCCCTGGTGGCCTCTGGCCTCTTCCTCCTGCTGAAGGCAATTTGAGCAACATCAGGGATTGGCACAGGTAGAACCAATCTACTACTGTGATGACTGCAGCTGGGGCCTTAGGCATGCCCGAGGGGGCCCGGGGCCAGGACCACTGCCAAAGGTCGAGTGGAGGCCTCTGCCAGCTGTGCAGGGAAAGAAACTCTTTCATACATACAGTGCCTTCTCCACTGCCAATCCTGACACCCAAGCATGCTCAGAGGCTAGACTGGGACAATACAGGGATATATCGTCCCTGTCACCACTGCCTTGCCATCAAGCCCTGAGAACCAAGAAACACACCAACACAAGAGTAATTGTCTCTGTTAGTTTTAATGATGACTGTGCTCACACTTTATGCTTTAATTTTTAGATTTAATATTAATCGACAACTCAGCATTGCCCCCAAATACTTGGGGATGATTAAACAGAAGGAAACCTGGCACTGAGTAGTGATCCACTCATCAAACAGGCCTGAGTCCAGGGTTTTACAGTCGTCCTAGGAGACATAAACAAAACTGAGAACAGATGACAGGGCCTCAATCCAACTTCTTGCCCTACTAAGAACATAGAAGATAATAATTGCAAGATAATAATTGCACACATTATAGTCTCCACATGTGTGTCTGGAGAAAACTCACCCCTGGCTCTCATCCTCTGTGGGATTAGGACCAAGAATCATACCCAAAGTGACAAGGGCCAGACACAGACTGCCCTGGACCAGACCTACCAGCTCTTCTCCAGTTTCCTGGAGAGATGGGCAGACTGTGTGTGTTTCAGGGCATGGCACACTGGTCTGATCAGTGCTTACATCATGAATCTAATTAATATACCAATCACCACACATCCTTCCCTGTGTTTGTGGTAAAACATCTCAGAGTCAGCCTCTTGGTCATCCATAGCTGTTGTCAGTACACCAGACAACAGTCTAGAGCTGGTGGCTGCTATCCAACCGAACCTTTATACCCTGTCACCAACATTTCCACAGGACACTCTCAGCTCCTGGAAACCAGATTCTACACTGCATCCTGAGGCTGCAGATTCCACATGAGTGATAGTAGTCAGTATCTGCCTTTCAGAGTCTGTTATTTCACCTAAAATATTACCCTCTGCATCCATCCATACTATTGCAAAGAATCCCTTCTGTGAGGCTGAGTCTTACCTGCTGTGTATACACATCCCTTTCTTTATTCGTCAATAAACATGTTCTCTCCGTGTACAGGTCGCTGTGAAGAGGGCCGTGATGAGCATGGAAAAACGTGTCTCCCTCTCGCCAACTCCAGTCCTTTGGGGTGTGAAGTCAGCAGTGGGTACCGCTGGATCATGCTGCAGCTCTGTTACTTTGTGCTGTTTTTCATAGAGCCAAAGCTGTGTGGAAGCGTCAATCCATCAACACATGTCGGGACTCTTAAGTAGTCATAGAATGTTGGAGGACTGTGGATTCAGAGCCAAGGCCCCTCCATACTCCCAGGCTCCATGACCTCAGCCATGCTTGGAGGCCAAGCAGTGCTGGCTACGGTGTTCTATGTATGGACAAGGACCGAACTCTTTGGGGCTTTACTGGGGGTGTGAGAATGGAATGCCTCAGAGTACAGAAGGCACAGGTGCTTCAGAACCAGTGCTCATAGCCTCACAGCTGCTTCTGCTGTTAGCTCAGGGAGTGGATCACACCAACTTACACCCATAACACTTGAGGCAGGTACTCAGGTAAGGGAAGCTGACGGACCGTACCCCAAATAAACAAGCAAATGTAAAAGCCAGGGGAACTTAGGAGCCCCTCTGGCTGGGATAACTCGGACATCTTCAGCCAGACAGATAATTAAGCAGTGAATCAAAGCAAGTGTGGTGGCAAGAGAATGCAGTACCTCAGAATGAGGGGACGTGGACCCCACTGAGACAGCTTAAAGCAAAACTCACTGGGCTCAGAACCAAGGAAGATGAGAAGTCTGGAAGCAGGGGTGGGATAGGGCATCACTGCCAGCATGTGCTTGGGAATCCAGGGAGCCAGAAGGGGCCACTTCCTTTAGAGTTCATCAGGGAGTGGAAGGGCAGAGCAGTTGGTGGGAGCAACCTTGGGGGAACCTGAGGCATGGGAAGAACTTAACAAGGCAGAAGCTTCCTGAGGGCTACCCCCTTCCAGAATGAATGAATGTCAGGCTGGGGCACCAAGGAGAGATGCCCTGCCCTGGTTCTGAACCCAGCCAGTTTTACTCAAAGCTGCCTGGGGCCTTCCAGATCACCTCATTGGAAAAATGTCACTGACATACTTTGGGACACACTGTAGGTCACCTCACCACACTGGCAGGTGAGGACCTGCCATCTGATCTGACTACAGACAAGGCAAGGGGAACTATTTTTAAGGAACATGACTTTCAATATCCATCACATCCGCTCAAGTTCTATCATAGCAGGTGAGCAACAATTGCTAGCCCTGAGAGCCAGAAGCTGAAGTACTTGTGGCTAATGCAGCTGTTCATCCCCCACACCCTGCAGAGGGTAGTAATCTGTGTGGTATTCCTTATGAGCGTGATAAATCCAGCAAAGTTTCATTAATATATCCCTGTAGACTGCAAATGTTAATACTATGCAATGGTAAACAGAACAGAGATATCCAGAAGTAAGATAAGAGCCCTCCTCTGAATGAGCAGACCATATCAAGGCCATGGACATCCAGCATGCATTTGTGAAAGATGCCCGAGATTCTCATCAGCAACAGCCATCTCTTGAAGGAAAGTCTAGCCCAGAACTGTGGTGTGTGACCTGCATCAATTAACAAGTGCACATTCCTTTTGTTTTCATTCGGGAATTCACATCTGCAGAGAAATTTGGGGAAGCAGGTGCGACAATGAAGTTAGGAGAGCCTCAGACTCAGTGGCCCTTGTCTGAATCTCCAGACAGACAGACGTCCAAAAGTTAAAATGGCTTAACTCTGGCAGTCATGCCTGACATTAGCTGTCGCAAGCAATCCTTTCTGAGTCTCAAACAGCAGTCTTATGTAGCCCAGGCTGGTCTCTTCTAACTCACTAGATAGCCAAGAACAATTTTGTGCTTCTGATACTTCCAAGTACTGGGGTCACAGGCATGAGCCACCGTGGCCCAGTGGAACAGTCTCTCAAGAAAGTTAAACCTGTCTCCAGGACGAAAATTATCTTTCTTGTTGAAGTTTAAGAACTCCTGAGAGTGTGGGTAGAGGGAAGAGAAAATACTGCGAGCAGAATATTTGCTTTGGTTAACTTCAGGGTGGGCTTGCTAACAAAGCAAGCCTGTCAGCACTGGGGGAGGATGTAGCCCAGGCTTCTTTCCCTGAGGTGATGGGAGCCATCCTGAGCCCTTGCATTCACACCTTCATTTTTCCCAGTAAGTGAGGCTATGAGTCTGCATTCCCAACATGTGAAAACCTGCTGAAATACTGTATATGCATGATGTGCTCAGCTGCTTGGGGAAAATGTCATGTTCAGTTGATACAAATCTTCAGGTGACAAGGGACCCAGATGATTTCCATATTTAGTCCCCCTTTGTGGCTAGAGTTTTCCTGACTGGCCCACGGTCAGGATAAATCTCTTTCACCTGCCAGTCCCACAGCCGCTCAGACCCAACCAAGAAAGCACAGAGACTGATATTGCTTTCAAACTGTATGGCCGTGGCAGGCTTCTTGCTGACTGTCCTTATATCTTAAATTAATCCATTTCTATAATTCTGTTCCTTGCCACATGGCTCGTGGCTTACCGGCATCTTTACAGGCTGCTTGTCCTGGCGGTGGCTGGCAGCGTCTGGCAGCGTCTCCTTCCACCTTCCTTCTCTTTTTATTCTCTCTGTTAGTCCCGCCTATACTTCCTGCCTAGCCACTGGCCAATCAGTGTTTTATTGGCAACACATTTGACATACAGAACATCCCACAGCACCCCTTTATTGTGGAATAGTCTTTTTGTACACTGTGAGGATATGTTGCTCTCATTGGTTTAATAAAGAGCTAAATGGCCAATAGCTAGGCAGGAAGAGGTTAGGCATGAATTGCAGACAGGGAGTAAACATTGGGATGAAGAAGGGTAGAGTCACCAGGAGACTCAGAGAGAAGCAAAATGAACATGCCACATTAAAGAAAGGTGCATGGTAGAAGGTAGATAAGAAATATGGGTTAATTTAAGTTGTAAGAGATAGTTAGTAACAAGCCCAAGCTATCAGCCAAGGATTTATAATTAATAAGTCTCTATGTGGTTATTTGGGAGCTGGCTGGCAGGACAAAATATTCTGCCTATACCCTTTTCTTTCCTTTTCTTTAGTCCTGGTCAGCAAATACACAAATCCTATGAGCCAACCTGGGCAAAGGAGAACTTGAATATGAGACTGTCCAGGACTCACCCATCCAAGTCAGCACCATGCTCATGGGCTCAACACCACCTCTCAACCTGATGGGGGACAAGTTCACATCCCTTCCTCTCTCTCTCTGCTCCCCACCTTTTTCTCTTCACTGTAATAGCAATGTAAATAGAAGTGAAATATCAATGCCCACAACTCTCTCCTCCATAGGGTATGATTACTATTTCCTAGGAGGTTTTTACATACTCCTCTTCACCCTAATCCCATGTCTCCTGCTTTAGATCTTTTTCTGGCCACAGAGGCCTGCTAGGTTCTGTGGGGAATTCAGGGTGGGGTCATGAGGCACCTCTAGAGCAAATCTCATCAGGCAGAAATCAGAGATTGGTGGGTGACTTCAGCACAGGATCATTTGTAGATGCCTCACAAGGGCTCTCTGGTGCCCTAGAGAGTGAACTAGACAGTCATTGGCTTCTGTCAGGCTATCCCAGATTACTACATCATCCACCATTCTCAGGGACTGGCACCTACCACTCACTTCTGGGAGTATGCAGGAATCCCTCAAAGGAGGGTTCTGCAATGGCTGAAATCTGTGAAAGCAGCGTGGAGTCGGATTTGATCTTCACATCAGGTATCACTACCGACATCATCTGCTTGGAAATAGGAGTCAAAGGAAGGAAGACTCCAGAATAGGAGCAAAGTCCTATCATGATGTTCCCCAGTGCATCAGTCCAGCCTAGCACATGGCTGACTACAGGGCGCTGTGTGCTCCATCGTTTCACCTTGGGAAGCCCCCATGAAACACCTGTGGTGTATAGGCTCCTCCCTGTAACCTTCAGTCACCTCAGCTCCATGTGTCATGCCAGGGGGACTGGGGGACATGTGGGGATTAGGCTAGGAAGAAATGAGAAGTCACAGGGCGAGCTTCCACACTAGAAGGGAATGTGACTGACTGAAAATGTGACAGTGGGCTCTCCTGAAAGTGTTAAGCTGTACTCAGATTTCTGGAGCAATTGGAAACAAGCATGGACTGACTTTACAAGGGTGGGAGCCAGTTTTATTTGCATAGCATCTTTGAGATTGAAAACATCAATAGAGGTCCATGTTGCTGTACTACATGGGGAGAATCTCACCCTTCCCTTCAAAACTCACAGGTCAACAGTTATGAAAAAGAGATGAGCAAAAAGGTTGGGCATGCGGCACACAAGTAAACTTGAATTTAGGAACCAGAGGATTTATAATATAAAGTATAAGGAGGCAAAAATGACCTCATAGGGATTTTAATTAAGCAATTGCATGTCCAGAAAAGTCCAGGATCAATCATTAAAAGGGTAGACAATAAAAATGTAAATAAGATGGATGTAAAAAATGTTTTTCTTAACTGAAAACGAGGGATAAGGATTAGTGTGTGAAATGATGCCTCCAACGCTCACAGCAACTTTGCACAAAAGTGATTTGAATTTGACCACACTGTGCTTGGCTTTCCATAACGTGAGTCCTGGGGATGAAACGGAAGTCCTTGTTCTTGCAAAGCAAGCCCTTCACTGAGTAAACCACCTCCCCAACTTTTCTGGAAAGGTTAATTTTACATGTCAGTTTAAGCACACTATAGGATGCCCAGGCCAGCAGTTAAACTTAGTTCTTACCAGATTTGTGAGGATATTTCTAAGGGAGATTGACACAGGAGTTGGTAAACTGAGTCAAGCAAAGGCATGCCCCCGTGTTGAGTGAACATGTGATCCACTGAAGACCCCAGCAGGGCAAGAGGCAGAGAAGGTGAGGCCCACTACCCACTTTATGGATACATTTTTCCTGCATTTGGCACTCCTGGAACCTACACCATTAACCCCTGACCCTCAGGCCCCCAGGCTGTACACTGGCCTCTCTGGTCTCCAGTTTCCACAAGAGAGACCATAGGACTTGTCAGTTTCTGTGACTGCATGAGATCATGGCTTATAACAGTAGTTCTCAATCTTTGGGTCCCGCCCCCTGGGCTGAACAACGCTTTCCCGGAGGGCCACATATCAGATATTATTCACATCAGACTTCACATTACAATTTATAACAGTAGCAAAATCACAAGTTATAAAGTGGCAACAAAATTTTATGGTTAGGGGTCACCACAACATGAGGAACTGTATTAAAGGGTTGCAGCATTAGGAAGGCTGAGAACCACTGGCTTATAATAAACCTACTCTTGAGAGAGTTCAAGATAGAGATAGAGAAAGATGGCTCTCCCTCTGGCTTTGTTTAGCTAATCTTTCTGTTCTTGGTTATGATTGGGGTGCAGAGGCAGAGCCTTCCTCTGGATTGAAGCATGGCTTCCCAGCTCTTACCACCACACTCTGCCAATCATGCAGCATTCCTCAGTGTGGCCGTTTCTGGTGAGTTCTGTGGCAAAAGGCCACAGGCTAAGTGGCTTCAACATTGAAAGTCTCTGCCTCTAGAGTTCTGGAGGCCAGCTATGTGAGATCAGGGTATCAGCTGGGCCACACCCCTTCTGACAATGCTAGAAGAAGATCTGACAGGCCTGTTTCCCACTTTCCAGCTTCTGGGATACCACAAAAGATGTAGATATAGCCTCCACCTCAGGGAGTGGCCTCGTGTAGAAGTAGCTACTCACGGATGATTAAGCTCACCTGAGATCATTAGGGTGGCCCCTTACCCAATCTGCCCTGTGCCTTTCTATAAGGGTGAAATCGGACATATGCACAGGGAGAACATGCATGTACAAGTACATCTTTTGGGGTACACAACCCCAGCCACTCAGACACATCAGGTGGGATGGAGACAACGAGAGCTCAGACATGGCTGCTCAGACCCTTCCATAGGGGGCTGCCTCACATCCAGCGGAGAGTGGCATGCAAACAGAACCGTGCTGGGTCTGTCACACTGTCCACACAGAAGGGGCTTTGTGCCTGCTCTGGTAAGGTGAAGGATGGCTCATGTGAGTGGAGTTTTAAAGATTACAACTACAGACTGTTGTTAAAAGGAAGAGAATAAGGGTGTTCCTGCCCAGAGAGCCCTCCTCTGCAAGGTCACAGAGATCTTTGGACAGCACTTGTGAGTGTCTGGTGGAGGAAGATGGGGGAACAGAGGAACCGAAGAAAGCGGTTCTCCACTTCAGCAAGGACAGTGTCCATCCAGCACAAGGGGCAGAGGTCTGATGGCAGCAAGTGTAACCGGAAGTGAGAAAGTCAGCAAGACAGGACATGACTCCAGGGTGTGCTGGCTCCTGAATAGCAAAAAAAAAAAAAAAAAAAAAAAAAAAAAAAAAAATCAGCTCGAGAGCCGTGTGCCCTTAAGCTCCCAACTGCAGATAGGTGAGCTCAGCATGGCTCCAGTGACGATGGTATCTTCCTTTCACACTGGAATGGGCACAGAACCCCACTGACAACTGTGAAATGAAACCCTTCCCTTTGGTCTGATGCAAACAGCTTAAGTCTTGTTCCCATGCCTAGACAAATTAGAGGCACATGGTGCAGCCTATAACCCAAATGTGGTGGTTTGGATAAGAGTGGCCCCCACTGGGAGTGGCCCTATTAGGTGTGACCTCGTTGGAGTAGGTGTGGCTTTGTTGGAGAAAATGTGTCACTGGAGGTGGGCTTTGAGGTCTCAGTTTCTCAAGCCTGGCCAATGTGTCTCACTTCTCTTCCGGATGCCTGCAGATCCAGATGTAGAACTCTCAGCTACCTCTCCAGCACCACGTCTGCCTACATGCCACCATATCCCATCATGATGATAATGGACTGAACCTCTGAAACTGTAAGCTAGCCCCAATTAAATGTGCTTCTTTACAGCAATAAAAGCCTAACTAAAATATCTACCAACCATGGGGAGGTGGAGGGTTTGGCACCATAGCCTACCAATCAGCATAACTAAGTTTTTTTTTAAAGGTCCTAGTGCCCATAGCCCAACATTTTCCTCATAAATCTGGCCTGAGTTGGGCCCCAGACACTCATATTTTTAAGAAAATCTCTGTAAATGAGTCTAATTTCCAGATAAAAATGAGAACCACCAGGACCGGAGAGATTGCTCCATACTTAAGAGCCCTGGCTGCTCTTGCAGAGGACCTGGATTCAATTCCAAGCACCTACCTGATGAATCACAACTATGTAACTCCAGTTTCAGGAGATCTAATGCCCTCCCTCTTCTGGCCTCCATGGGCATGAGACAGGCACACACATGCATACCTGTAGTCATTCATACACATGAAATAAAACTGAATTAATCTTTTGAAATATTGAGAACTACCAACTTGGAATTATTTAGGATCCACTCATGAAGATAGAGGGCAGGTCACGTCAACTGTGTTAGGAGGCTTTGATGATGATATGTGTAATGAAACTTTGCAATAATTTAATAACACAAGTCCCTCATGAAGGCAGAAGTGGGTAATGGGTGCTGGTTGGTGGAAAGAAGAAGGATAAAGGAGGATTCATGTTTCTTTGAAAATCAGAGAAGAAAGGATCAAGGATAAAGGACAGGGTGTAATGGGCGGTGCTGGAGTACAGACGAATCACGGTTTGGTGTCTCTGAGTCCTGGAGTTCACGTGAAGTTAAGTGGCTGAAGAAGCTCACTAAAGCACCCAGAGTTCTTTGCAAGTGAGAAGAGTCTGAGATCAAGGAGAACCCAGAGCAACTGCCTAGCAACAGGGACTCGTTAAGTTCTGTGCAGATCGGACAAGGAGCCTTCCTGAGCAGTTCTGTGGGGACAGCAGTAAAATCAACAGCCATTTCTTCCTGTCAGAGGGCTGGGGCTGGGTCCACCCTCCTACATCGTTAGAACACGAGAAGCTGCTCAGGGCCCTGGCTCTTGCTACACTTTGTAAACATACAAAAAAAAAAAAAAAAAAAAAAAAAAACTGCCACACACAATGACGGAAATCTGGAGACTGACCCTGGAGTTTTCACCTGTTATGTTTTTGAAAGAAGAAAATATGGGATGAATGTCATGTCCACAGACTACATTAGATAGTTCTTTAAAGTAATACCCATTAACACACCACCTACAAACACATATTTCAATGATTTAGCCAAATGGATTTATATGCCCATGAACATAAAACAAATGTCCATCCAAATATCCAATATAGCAACTGAAAGGTTGAACTGTGCACCAAAGCCAAGCGAACTCCAAGACAGTCCTGGTTGTTGGTCACGTCCCTGCCGCAGCAAGCAAGCAGACACTGTGTTGTGTGGCTAACTCTTTCCAACAATACTCCCCCTTGGAATTTAGTTCCACACACTCGAATGAATACATTCAATCAGACCACAGGATCAAATCCAAGTGAAGATAAACTCACTAACTCTAATCTTGTTAACTAAATGTGTAAAAGATAATTCATAAGAAGACAATGATGTTTGATTAGAATTCTCATTGCTTCACTCACTATGATTATTTGGTCAATGTTTTCTACCACACTTATGGATAGGGATAAAGATAGACGGTAAGAGGATGATAGATAGATAATAGATGTAAACATACAGATAGATAATGAGATGGGTAATAAATAAAAATAGATGATAGATAAATGACAGATAATGGATATAAACACATGAATGATAATAGATGACAGATAGGTGGTAGATATGAATACATAGAGATACACACATATATATGACAGATCTATATAGTAATGAAGAGTTAGGTACAGATATGGAGAGATTTATAGATAAGTAGAAGTGAATATATATGGATGATTTATACACAGATAAATAGATACAAATACATGATCGATATTATCAATACATAGTGAAGAGAGATAAAATTGAGGGATGGATGGGTATATACATAATATCTGGATATATGAAAAATAGATAATAGATAGCTGGATCAAGGCTATCTGCATACTTAGTGATAGATAATAGACAGACATAAATAGATGTAGATTTTTTCAGGATATTTTTAAACAAAGCTACATTGTGACTGAGTACACATAGTGGCAACTTCTGCTGTGTGACAGTAATTGCTAATGTGGAACACTTTCTTCAGATTCCATGTGAGTCTCCACAGCAGCTGAGATACTTTGGTGCAGCCATCCTTCACACTGCCTCTGCATATGTCTCCTGGGCTTGTTGCCGTTGTCAATGTCAGGAGAGACCTCTGGGATTTGGAGCAAGGTTCCCTGCATCTTCACACCGCATCTCAGAAGATGAGGCAAGAAGAGAATGGGTTACTTTTCCCTGCCCCCCCTTGAGATACATGTGATAAGAAAGTCATCTGAAAACTTAAGAGGTCTTCAACCTTGCCAGTTATGTGACTGGAGGCTTTTCTCTGTCCTGCCCCATCCTGCAGCCATTTCCAAATAATCACTCAGAGGCTTATATTAATTATAAATATTTGGCTGATGACTCAGGCTTATTACTAGCTAGGTTTTACATTTAAGTTAAGCCATTTCTATTAATCTATGCATTTGCCACATGGTCCCTGGCTTACCGGTTCTCTGACATTTTGTTCCTTGGGTGACTGGATCACATCTGCCTCAACTCCACCCTTCATCTCTGACTTCAGTTTGAATGTACTGCCTAACCTTATTCTGCCTGGATATTGACCAAAACAGCTTTATTTATCAACCAATGAGAACAACACATATTCACAATGTACAGAAAGACATCCCAGAGCACAGTTATCCCTCTGACTGTTCTGTTCTGTACTATAGAGCCCCTGAGACATGGTACCTGCTACCACAGGCTGATATGATATTTCTGCCTCAGCTTCCCAGGTAGAGGTGATCACAAGGCTGCCCCTCCAAGCCTTCATGGTAGAAGCATCTATCGTGCATAGAACATGTCTCAGGGGTGCACATGAAGGCACTTTTTTCCCTGTCTCTGGAAATGAGGAAGTGAGGAGCAGGCATAAATGAAATCAGATCAGGGAGCCAGGAGAGTTTAGTCAGTACTAGCCACAAACTAGTATTAAAATTGGGGACAGAAGGAGACAGAGATGGTATAAAGGACTTAGGGAGGAAGTGTAGGTAAATTGGGTGACACTTGAGAATGCTGGTTAGTCCTTGGAGTCTCAAGAACCCCCTACACTTCCACACCCCACCCTCCCCTGCCATCAGTGTGAGGCCAAGTACATGCCCAGAGTTTCTTGGAGAACACTCCAATGAACGACCTCATTTTAAGTTTTAAGGAGGCTTACTGGTCTTTGCAAAGATCACTGTACTTTAAGGAGTCCTAAAAGGACCCAAGACAAAGACACAACTTGTCACAGAATGTTCTACAACAGCGAGCAATGGAAACAAGCATCACCCAGCAGATGCACTTTGGCCTCCCCCATGCTCAGTGTTCTGTCTGCCATTCAGGATGACAGTGGAGGCAGCCTGAGTCCTGCAGAGTCTAAGCTCTGTCTCTCCGGTGAGTTAGAAATGCCTACCATACCAGCCCTTTCCAATAATTAAAAGAAGTAACACGGTGATGAGATTGCACATGCATACAGCATGATCTGGAAATCCAGAACGTAAAACAGCAAACAGGATGCACTTCCCCAAGAAACCCAGTCTCATGCACTTCCCCAGAACACACACACAAGATGCAGTGGACACACATGACTTTTGCTGGGCATGGGAGTAGGGAAGATGGTCAATTCTTACTCTGGAGCCAACCGGTCTTTCTTTCTTTATAAGAATAGAGTAGGAGGCACAGTGGAGTGTAAACAAACACAGGACTACCTGCCAAGAGGCTCGTAGCAATGACGTCCTCAAGGCAGTAGGAGGCCAAGCAAGAGATGCTCTAAGCACTCCAGCACTGTGATCTCAGAGCATCTTCTGTGAAGAGTAGGTCTCAGCAGCAGTGAGGCTCATGGCGGTAGAAATGGGCTGGGCAGGAAAGGGAAGGGTCAGCCCCCCAAACAGGAGTGAGCAGCCACAGGTTGAGTCTCAGAGTCTGAGGCAAGAACAATCCTCAGCTTACAGTAGGAGCTTTGCGTCTCATGTGCCAGACTGTGGAAACTAGAATGTGTATAGTCTCAGTTGGACCCTGATTGGCTGGGTGTGTGAAGAAGGGGGGCCAATTAGAAGACAGCCTGCAAGACCCAGAGAAGAAACAGCACATCCTTCCAGGGACAGGGAGGGTCTCAATCACAACCATAGCTCCATTCCTCCCCATCCCTGGGTGTTGTAGAGGAAGAAGGAAGGAAGGAAGGAAGGAAGGAAGGAAGGAAGGAAGGAA
>CABHPR010151792.1:0-12811 GCA_902168415.1 Peromyscus melanophrys | reverse complement strand
AGGTAAAAAAAAAAAAAAAAAAAGAAAGAAAGAAACATTAAGCCGGGCGGTGGTGGACGGTGGTGGCGCACGCCTTTAATCCCAGCACTCGGGAGGCAGAGGCAGGCAGATCTCTGTGAGTTCAAGGCCAGCCTGGTCTACAAAGCGAGTTCCAGGAAAGGCGCAAAACTACACAGAGAAACCTTGTCTCGAAAAACCAAAAAAAAAAAAAAAAAAAAAGAAAAAAGAAACATTAAGACTTTTTCTCTATTTGTGAAATTTAAAAAAGCATTATGAGACTGGTGTGGTTATTAATTTAAGCGTGCTCAGTGCTGCATCATTACTCTGGTCAGGAAAGCAGGTAGGCTAACTGCAGGTCTTCACCTCTCCCTCTGCTCCTCCAAATCCAATCCCCCAGTCTCATCCTCATCTCTGTAACAGACCACTTGCTGCAGCCTCCACACAAAAGACCCCCCCTTGCAAGATCAAAGCACACCATACAGCCAAGTGTAGACCCTTCAAAACACCTGGCAATCACGCCCATGACCAAATCATCCCATTATGCAGCCCTGCTGGGTAAAGCAAGCTCAGACTCTCTGACCTTGAGCATGGCCTTAACAGAGAGCCTCTATAAGCTCCCACACTCATCCTGTCACCCCAGCCCCCAGCTCCAGCATGCACTCCCTGGGAACCCACCAGCCAAGCCTGTCAGAGAAGCAAGTGGGCCAGGGAAGCAGGTAGGTGAGCTTCAGATCTTCACACCTCCTTCTCTCCTCCATAGCTAATCCCTCAGTCTCATTCCCAGCTGTATAACAGGCTACCTGTCATGGCCTCTCTTCACTCTCCACCCCCATTCCCAGATCCTGGTAGAACACCTTCCTTTCCTACCTTCCTGTGGACTGTCGGGGAATATTATTTTAAGGTGTGTTACTTTTGTTCATGTTGCATTTGTTTAACTCTGTGAAGCTGTGTTACTGTGCCTGTCTGAAATACCTGATGGTCTAAAAAGAAAGAACTGGCCAATAGCAAGGCAGGAGAAAGGATAGGTGGGGCTGGCAGGCAGAGAGTACATACAGAAGGAGAAAACTGGGAAAAGAGATCTAGTGGCCAGAGAAAGGGAGAAAATCAGGGGCCAGCCACCTAGCTACATAACCAGCAAGCCAACATGGAGTAAGAATAAGATTACAGAAGTAAGGGAATGGGAAAAGCCCAGTGGCAAAAGGTAGACGGGATAATTTAAGCTAAGAAAAGTTGGCTAGAAACCAAGCCAAGCCAAGGCCATTCATAAGAATAGGCCTCCATGAGTGATTTATTTGGGAGCTGGGTGGCGAGCCCCTAAAAAAGAGTAAAAACAACCAACAACAGTGGACCCCCTCAGCCCCACCCCTCCTAGTCCATATCCATTCCTAAGTGTCAGCTCCCAGAACCTAGAAAGCACAGTTGAGTAGCCACACCTATAGGATCCCAGGAGAATTTCCTACCAGGGAACACACAACCATCACATTCTCCTAAGAACCAGAGAGGGAAACAGAAACCAAGGAACAAAATACCCACCCAACAAAGACAAAACCAGATACCAGCACCTAGAATTATAATCTTCCCAAATCCAGATGCCTAGAGGTCAACATAAAAACACAATCAATTAAAAACGAGCAGCACAATATGTCTCCACCAGAGCCCAACAACCCAACCACAGTAGGCCCTCAGTATGGCAACATGGCTGAAGCACAAGACAAAGACCTTCAGACAGTCTTTATGCATCTGATGGAGGTCCTTAAGAAGGAAATGAATAAACCCCTTCAAGAAATCAATGGAAACACAATGGAAGTAAATGAATAAAACAGTTCGAGACCGGAAAACAGAAATAAAATCAATAAAGAAAACCCCAACTGAGGGAAATCTGGAAATGAAAGAACATTGCCCAATTCATTATATGAGACTACAATTACACTGATACCCCAACCACACAACAGAGAAAATTAGAGACCAATTACCTTTATGAATATTGATGCAAAAATTCTCAGTAAAATATTTGAAAACAATACAAGAACACATTGAAAAGATCATTTACCATGATCAAGAAGGCTTTTTCTCAGAGATGCAGGGGTGGTTCAATATATGAAAATCAATAAATCTAATCCATTATATGAACAAACTGAAAGAAAAATGTCACATAATCATCTCATTAGATATGTCAGGAATAGATCTACCTCAAGATCCAACTATACCACTCTTGAGCATCTACCCAAAGGACATTTCATCCTACCACAGAGACACTTGCTCATTCATGTTCATTGCTGTTCTATTCATCATTACCAGAAACTGGAAATGACCTACATGTCCCTCAACAGAAAAAAAATGAACAAAGAAAATGTGGTACATTTACACAATGGGATATTACTCAGCCATTAAAACATATTAAATCACGAAATTTTCAGGTAAATGGATGGAACTAGATAAAAGCCAGACTCAGAATGACAAATAGGCTATGCATTCACTTGTATGTAGATATTAGCTGTTAAGTCAATGAGAACCAAGTGACAAGCCAGAGACTCACAGAGAGTAGGTATAGAGTGCAAGACTAAGGGGGACGAATAGATCTCCTTGGGAAAGGGAAATAGAATAGACAGTTATAGGTGGATGTCTGGGGTAGAACGGGAAGATTAAGTGGAGAGGGGGATGGGAGAGAGGGACAAGGGAGGGGATATGGGGAGAGAGAGCTAAAATTAAGGGCCATGTGAGGGGTACTATGGAAACCTAACACAGTAGAAGCTTCCTAAAATATATACCTATATGAAAGAGATCTAAATGGAATTGGCAAATAGCCGGGGAGGCAAAGCCCCAACTGGACATCTCTTGTCACCAAATGAAGCTTTCAGTACCGGGAATGAGTTACATCTAATTAAGTTGTTGGCCAAAGGAGTCCCATGGGAGTCCCCAAGCAACTGAAGCTGTTGCCAAGACGAGAGGTTGCTCTCCACAACCTGATTGCAAGGCCCTATTGCTGAGGACAACACCTACACAACTTGTTAAACCCAGAGGAGTTAAGCTGGGGCCTACACACAGCCTTCACATCTATGTGCTAGCATCTTTGGTACAGGTACTCTGCATGCTATCAAAGGAAAAACATAAACACTAAGTCAACCACAAACCCTTTGATCTGCAATGGTGTCCTGCCTGCTATATATGCTAGGGCAGTAGTGGCACCACGTTTGTAGGAGTAACCAACCAATATCTGATTTAAGGCCCACTCCATATCTGACACTACTTGAGTGACCAAGAACCTGAGACTAGATAGACCAGGAAACTAGGGTAAAACCAAATACCACTGTTCTAAAAAAAAAAAAAAGTGTAGCAATAAAATGACTCCCAATGACATTCTGCTATATTCATAGATCAGTGCCTTGCTCAGCCATCATCAGAGAAAGTTCCTCTTGCAGCAGATAGGAACAAATATAGAGAATCACAGCCAGACATGCAGAGAGTGAGAGACCTTGGAACACTCAGCCCCTAAATGAGATGTCGCCATCAAATCCCTCCCTTCAGAGCTCAGAGAACCCCATGTAAAAGGAGGTGGAAAAAATGTAAGAGCAAAGGGCAGTGGAGGACACCGAGAAGACAAAACCCTCTGAGTCGAGATGATCAATACAAATATGAAATCAGAGATGGAGGTGGCATGTACAGGGCCTTCACAGGTCTGCACCAGTCAGGATTCTAGAGATGAATGATGAACTGGACACCGGCCACCCATCCCTAGCCCAGACGTTATCTCAATTGATAACCATTTGCAAATGAAAATTTAGTTTCCTCTAAGGAAGTCTCATTGGGCAAACAGACTACTCTTAAGGGTAGGCTGCATGCCCAGCAGTAGACAGACAACAGAACACAGCATCATTGGAGGTTCCTTGTGTCAATACTGTGTCAGAGCTCTTCCTTTTATTTTTTTTTAATTCTTGTTTTCTATTTTTATTTATATAATTTTTTTCTTTATGGAATATCCCTTTACACTGTGTGAATATATGTCACTGTGTTTGATTTAATAAAGAGGCTGATTGTCCAATAGATGGACAGGATAAGGTTGGAGGAAAGCCAGACAGAGAACGCTGAGAAGGAGAAGGGCAGAGTCAGAGGATTATCTTGCAGATGTAGATAGAAACAAGATGTGTAGATGTAATGGTCTTATTGAATAAAAAACGCAGAGCCAAATGCAGAGTTAAAAAGCCCAAGAGGTCAGAGCAGTAGCTAAGAGCTGAGACTAAAACCCTTTCTTATCCCTCACTGCCGCTACCGTCCTCCTCCTCCGAAAGAGGCCTACTTCCTGTGTGTCTGTCTTTTTATTGACTTTCTGCTCTGCCTTCTTATTGGTTGTAAACCCAACCACATGACCTCCTCGTCACTGCCTGTCTATACAGACCTCTAGGTCTCTATGGTTGATATTGAGATTAAAGGCATGTGTCTCCATGCTGGCTGTATCCTTGAACACACAGAGATCTGCCTGTCATGTGATTGGGATTAAAGGTGTGCACCTCCACTGCTGGGCTTCTGCTATGGCTTGCTATTAGCTCTAACCCCCAGGCAACTTTATTTATTAACATACAAATAAAATCACATCTCAGCACAAATAAAATATCACCATAAACATGGACATGCCATACTGAGAAAAGCCAGATGGCAAAGCACAGATAAGAAATATAGGTTAATTTAAAATGTAAGAGTTAGCTAGTAACAAGCCTGAGCTATTGGCCAGGTATTTATAATTAATATTAAGCCTCTGTGTGGTTCATTTCTTCTCTCTTTTCCCCTACAGATCCTTTTTCTATACATTATGGCTTCCAGATTAGTGTTTTTATGGTGTTCCTGAGTGTGTGAATGAGTAGGTCTCTTTATCTTGTGCCTTCTCTTGGACTGTTTTTTTCTTCTGTTTGTTTTGTCCGATTCTGTTGTGTCAGTTTTTTGCTTTATCTTATCATACTTTATTTTACTATTATCCCATAGAAGTCTGTTTGTTTTCTAGTGAGATACAGAAAGGAGGTGTATCCAGATAGGAAGGGGTGTGGAGAGGAACTGGAAGAAGTAGAGGGAGGGGAAAACATAATCAGGACATATTATATTACTATTACTACTACTACTATTATTATTATTTGGTTTTTCAAGACAGGGTTTCTCTGTGCAGTTTTGGAACCTGTCCTGGATCTTGCTCTGTAGACCAGGCTGGTCTCAAACTCACAGAGATCCACCTGGCTCTGCCTCCCAAGTGCTGGGATTAAAGGTGTGCGCCACTACCGCCTGGCTATTTTTTAAAAATATATTTTAAAAGAAAGGAAAACAATAAAATAGACATTTAAACCATTTAAAAAAGTGGGAAAGAGCCTGTGAGTTAAACCCTGTAGATACTGAGCCCATTAAAACTCCTCAGTTATCTTTTACTAGAAACAAGGTGAACTATAAATGCAGAAGTCAGGAATGGGAGCATAACCCAGTAATTGGGAGGTGGAAGCAGGAAGATTAGGAGTTCAAGGTTGTCCTTAGCTTTGTGGCCACATGGGTTACACAGAACCTGTCTCAAAACAACCAAAGAATACAAATATATTTCACTTTATGCACTTTGATTTATCCTACTTCACAAATTTTGTTTCTTTTTCTTAGGAATTGAAGGTTTGTGACAAGCCTGTGTCAAGCATGTCCAGCAGTCCTGATGAACCTCAGCATGTCATAGCAAGGGTTTATTTTTCATTTGGGTACATTGTGTTTAAAACAGCACGCTGTTAAGCATGTGATTGTCTGCCATAGAGTGTAACCATAATTTTACATGCACTGAGAAATCAAATAATTCTTATAACACATCTAATTGTGGTATTTGCTTTACAGTGGTGTCTAGAAACTAGCCCCCAGCATCACCAGGGTACGCTTGCATCCATAAAGTAACACACACAACAGCAGCAAGAACTGATGATTTAATGGGGTTTGGTTCAAAGTGTGGGGGCTGAAAAGACGGCTCAGCAGTTAGGCACACTCCCTGCTCTTCTAGAGGCCCAGAGTTCCCAGAACTCATGCCAGGCAACTACAACCACCTGTAATTCCAGCTCCAGGGAACACAACACCTCTTCCGGCCTGCCTTTGTAAGCACTTGTACAACATACACGGCCTGTGTGCAAAGAGCACATAAGCTTGGTCTTCCAGGTAGCTATACTGAGCAGTTACAGGAACAGTGGGATAACACTGTGCTCTGTTGAGAACCAACTTACCCACCCATGGTTTAGACCAACACCACCACCTTCTATGCACTTTGTAATTCTTATTCTGCATTAAAAACAAAGAACACAGTACGGCTAAAATACATGGAACTAGCCACAAGGGGCCCTATCAGGTCACATTCCACACAAGCTCTGTGTAGTATCGATATGTTCCAAGCACTCACAGGGCTCCACAGACTCGGATCACTTCGGTTCTTGTTTTAGTGAGGCCTTTGATGGTTTATGTAGCCACTACACCTTTTGAAGTGAAAGCATATTTTGGACTAAGCTTTGTTAGATTTCACCCTGTTACAGAATCAAACTGTTCTGTGAGCATCTTTAAGAAAAACACGTGTAAAAATTTACACAGATAATTTGAGTACCTCTACACTTTTAATCCCATTCTCGGTGATATCCAACACTTTGGAATGCACCAGTGTTTCTTTGATGTGTTTTTCAAGCTCTTTCATTTCATCCCATTTTTCAAGGATTTCACATCTCTTCTTCTCAACTTTCTCGATCAGAGTGAGTTGGTCCTCATTGTTTATGTTTCTAGCAGAAGCTTCTGGAAATAGTTTTGAAAGCAGTTACTATTTTTAATATCTCAACACTTGTTAACCGTGATGTGTGTAATGATGTCATATGTTACATATAACTATAGTGTAACATTATATGTATATGATTATATTATATAACATAACTGTAGGGTAACTCAAGGATATTAATAAAAAATCAACTGTTCCAAAGAAATAAGATACTCCTTCTTGAAGTAGTCACATAATCTGTAAGTATCAATGGATGCCTAGTTTTGCAGACTCCGGGCTATGTGGAAAGGGGCAGTTGTGAACGGTGACCAGAACCTCTTCCAGGTTATCTTTCTAATAGTGCATACTGGGAAGAAACTACATGAAAATGATGGGGTACGGGGTGCCCTGGGGAGAGCCACGTGAACACCAGACAGTTTGGTTTGGGTTTAAGGAGAACCCGCCAAAGCCCGAGGAACTTGAGGCTGAAGTGGAAACAGGAATGAGGTAGGTGCCTGGTGAGGGAGGTGGATTAAGACACCCAGAGAAGATGCTAGAAGGGCAGCAGGCAGCTTTGGAAGGCACTCACCTGATTTTTCCTTAGCAGACTGCAGTAACAGTTTCTCTGCCTCCAGTTCATTTCTGAGTCTAAAAATTGATAGGAAAACAGTCAGGAAACAGCAACCCCTATTTGGGCTTCATTGCTTCTGTCCATTTTATAACACAAGTCGTGTGTGTGTGTGTGTGTGTGTGTGTGCGTGTGCGTGTGCGTGTGCGTGTGTGTGTGTGTGTGTGTGTGTCTCTGTGCTTGCATGTGTGTGGATACACTTGTGTATGCCAGTGTGGATGTGCCTGTGACACATACACCTGTAGAGGCCAGAGGTTGATGTCCGGTGTCTCCTCAACCACTCTCTACCTCATACTTTGAGACAGGGTCTCTCACTTGAACCAAAGCTAGTCCAGCTAGCAAGCTTCACTGGGGGATCCTCTGTCTCAGCTTCCTACATGTGTTTACAGGACAACCACCACACTTGAATTTACATGGGTGCTGAGGACCTGAATAGTCTCCTTACTGGGCTACTCCCCAGCCCCAGCACCACACGTCTTTTTACTTAAGAAATAAATACTGATCTTCAAACTTTCCGACACAAAAGGCACTCTGAAGATGGCTGCAAAGAGCCTGATCCAGTCCAGTTAACAAGTAAAGGCATCTCCTCACTAAGACTACATATATCATTAAAATCCATTAATTATAAACAAATGGGAGGGCCAACACGATGGCTCGGTGGATAAAGGTACTTAACCACCCAAGTTCAATCCCTGGACCCCACATGACGGAAAGAGAAAACTAACACCCATCCATTATCCTCTGACCTCCATACATACACTGCCGGATGTACACACCCACACAGACACACACCCCCACACACACAGACACACACACACACAGACACACACCCCCACACACACAGACACACACACACACACACACACACACACACACAAAGAGGGGAGAAGAGGGAAGGGAAGGATGGAAGGGAAGGAAAACACGTAGGAGAGATGGCTGGGTGGCTCAGTGCTTGCCCTGCAGCCGTGAGGACCTGGTGTGATCCTTTGCATCCGTGGGAAAAGCAGACACCTATGATCCCGGCACGTGGAGGTGGAGACAAGAGGACCCCAGGGCCTCATTGGCTAACCAGTGTGGCCAGTTGGTGAGCTCCAGGTTCAGTGAGAGAGACTGTCTCAGAGAATACGGTAGAGAGTGATAGAAGACAGTCAATGTTTGACTCTCGCCTCCACATAGGCACGCGCAATAATATGCATCCATACTGACATGTAAACACACACCTATAGCACAGACGGATACAGAACTGAATAAATCATCATGGTGCGACATGGTGGCATGCAAGCAGACATGGTGCTGGAGAAGTAGCCGAGTATTCACATCTTGACTGGCAGGCAAAAGGAAGTGGTCAGTCTCACTGGGTGTGGCTTGAGCATAAATGAGACCTCAGAACCCACCTTCACAGTGTCACACTTCCTGCAATGAGGCCACATCTCCTAATAGTGCCACTCCCTTTGGGGGGCATTTTCTTTCACTCCACCATAGAGAGGTTACAGGATTTTCTAAGTAACTAAAATCAGAAGGCTCTCTCTGGCCCTGCCACCCTTGGTCCTATCAGTAAACCCTCAAGGAGGATCCTTCAGAGACCTCTAAGAGGCTTGCCATGAGGGTACTGCATTTGGTCCAGCACCACAGTCATACATGCCGTTGCTGGTGGAAGAGTTGGTACAGGTAGCATGCCACACACAACAGTGCAGACAAATGTGGGTGCTGCTCGTCACAGAGTGTTCAGGTCATGTTGAATATCGGTGCAAACTTCACCAGAATCGTGCAGCTGGGGCCTTACTTGTCATTTTTCTCCAGGGCTTCCAGAGCAGCCTGCTCGAGCTTCCTCAGCCGCTCCTTGGCCTGGTCAATGTCCGTGCTGTGCACAGGGCTCTTCTCCAACCCCTTGACTTCAGCCAGGAGCCGCTGCCAGGAACAAGGCACACGAAGGGTAAAGTGGTCAGGGAGAGGTGCTCTAGGCTGTTACCCATGGAGGGCCCGGGTATCCTGGGGTCAGGTGTGAATTCCAACTCAGCGAGTGCATTGGGAGGGCTGGAGGCAGGAGGAAGTAATGGCAAAGTTCCAAGTAAAATCATTTTCACAATAATGAAATTTTATTTTCCTAAGGATTCTTAAGAAGGGCTTTCATGGTCTTCATGGAGCTGGGTTGAGGACACACAAAGAATAAAGGTCTGGGCACATCATTACTATCTATTTCACATATTTGATAGACAATCTTAACCACCTATCTTTATGTGGACATAAAGAAAGTGGGGCTTGTGTTGGTGACAACGGCCTTTGCCTCATCAGGTGGCCATCTGGGCTTCAGGAATGGGAAGACAGAGAGAGTCCTGGAAGCCCGCCAGTCCCCTCATTTGGGTGTTCCATTGAGATGTGGGGTTTTCCTTTTCTGCTCCACCTCAGAGTAAGGAGCAGAGTACATCAGTGACTGCAGGCGCTGCTCAGTCCTGACTTTACTTACAAACGCTGATTCGATTGATTGATTGATTGATTGATTGATTGATTGATTGATTGATCGATTGATGATTTAATCTTGATATGTATGGGTGTTTTGCCTGCATGTATGTTGTTTCACTACGTGCATGCCCTAGTGCCTGTGGAGGTCAGAACGGGGTGTCAGATCCCCCGGAACTGGAGTTACAAATGGTTGTGAATCACCATGTGGGTGCTGGGACCCAAACCTGAGTCCTCTGCAAGAGCAGCCAGTGCTCTTAATTGCCGAGCTACCTCTCCAGGCCCTCAAAACTTATTGTCAAATAGCATGAAAAGTCTCAGATCACAGAATGCAATGCCCACACTCGGTGTTTTATTAAGATGAAATTTAGAACTGAGTTTGTATGCTATAGTGTGTATATGTATGTATGTATGTATGTATATATATATATATATATAAAGAAATTACATTTTCTACTTCACAAGATAGTTACTAATATCGAGGCTTCTTGGAGCTCTTGGAGCTGTCTGTCATTCCCATGGGACATTTCTTATTAGAACATGGCATGTTGACCCACTGACCCTGCAGGGACTAGAGGAGACAGTGATCTGTGTTGTGGCTCTGGGTACACCCGCTGTGACAATCCACCCATGCAGGGTAGCAACAGGATGCTATTGATGCAATGCCACGTATGTTCCTAGTCATGTGTGGTGACTGTGGTTAGGGAATGACCCAGTACTGTGGCAATGTTCAGGAAAGATCTTTACCCATAATACTTTAGGTTGACAGAAAGATCACCCCTTTAAAAAAGCACCAGCTATTTTGCATGACAGAGGAACATATGGGGACTCCCGGGTTGAGAGTATCCTACTGCTCCTGAAATATGAAGCCATGAACACACAGGCTCACTCTGTGCCCTTCCTGGTGGTGATTACCTTATACTGTGCTGTGGGCTGGGAGTCCAGAAGAGCTGCCATGTAGAGTTCATATTCATCCTGCGCAAAAAAAAAACAAAACAAAAACACCAATGTCACCAGATGTAAGGGCTTATGTAAGGGGGTGGGGTGCATGAATGTGTACATACATGTGCACAGGCACCCATGTGTGCAACAAGAGCCAGAATTGACATCAGGTGTCTTCTTCTATCACTGCCTACCTTACGCTTGCTCACAGATTGGCTAGACTTGTTGGCCAACAAGTCTGGGGATCCTCCTGTATCCGACTTGCCCCAGCATTGGAGTTCCAGATGTGTATCACAACACCCAGATTTTATGTGGGTGCTGGGGATTGAAACTCAGGTCCTGCAAACACTTTGTCTACTGAGCTATTCCCCCAGCCCCAAGGATTATTTTTTACATGCATAAATCCCATAGGTATGAGGGATGTCAGTTAAACCACTTCAAACATGAAGCATATGAACTGTTTCTGCAATGTGCTAAAACGCACATACACACAAACTTATAAAACTGAATGGTCACTGAGCCCTATTTTGACTACCAGCTACTGACCAACAGTTCAAGACGCTGTTGTAAAACACCTTGACACACATCCAACAATATTATCCCCTGCCATGTGCAGTTCTGAGACCTGCTGAAGGGGAGAGGAGGGCAAGGACCCCAGGAGACAAGCAGCACACTGCCATCCTTACCCACCCCTTGTCATTACAGAAACCAGAGCAATCACGAGCTTTGTGTTGGCTTAGATGAGAATCGTCCCCCCCAGGCTCATGCATTTGAACACATGGGCCTGAGTTGGTGGTCCTTTGAGGAAGGTTATAGAGCCTTTAGTTGGTGAAGCCTTCTGGAGGGAGTAAGACACCAAAGGCAGGCTTTAAGTATGTATATCCAGCTCTACTTCCTGTTATTTCTCTCCACTTCCTGTGCATGGATGGAAATATGATCAGCCAGCTTCCGGCTTCTGCTGCCACGTTTTCCCTGCCTGTTGCTCTGACTCCCCACGATGATGGACTCTATCCCTCTGGAACCACAAGCTAAAATAAAGACTGTCTTCCATGCCTGGCTTGTCGCTTTGGGTATTTTATTACAGCAACAGAAAATTAACACAGGCTTTAAGCAACTTAACTTCTCCTAACTTCTACACGCCTAGTTCTGAAAGTGTATATGCCATGTTGTTCTGAACTCATAATTGGGAGGCTTAGGTGGGAAATTACAGGTCTAAGCAGCAAGTTCACTCGGTGCTTGCTTCCCACGGCTCATAGGACTGACAGGACAGGAAGCAGCTTCTCTTGAGTCGCTGCCGGGTGCCGTCCTCTGTGGACTAGGGACTGTGTGATTTCTGTGAGGCCCGAGATCCCTCGTGCATGCAGCTTCCTGTGGACAGTTCTCAGCCAGTATGAGGAGAATGTGTGCTGTTACCTTAACCTCTTTCAGGAGGTCCCCGAAGATCAAAGAGCTGTTGCAAACATCCTCAAAGACCTCCCCAAAGACCTGCAGCCTGTTGAACTGCTGAGGGCTGCAGGTGCATATCTTCTGGAGTTCCTAGAAGGAAGACACAGAGTCAGGCCCTGCAGGGGGTGGGGTCTCCACGCTCCCCTCAGAACAGTTTGTCCATATACTGGGCTCTGCAGAGTGGGTGGCAAATCCAGGGGCCTCTGATGGTCCTCCACAGCTGCTCAGAGCCTGGTCACTCATGGGTGTTTGCTTCCGTCATTTTCTTTATCCACCCCTGCCTCTTGCACTCAGAAATTCATCTTCTGCCTCCCCACCCCACCACAGACATGCACAGAAGACCCTTCCCTTTCTCACAGTATGCTCATTCCAAACCTTGGGCTCTGGCTTTCTGACACATAGATGCCCCTTTTCTCCCCTCCTCTGAATTCTTGCTCTAGTCAATAAGATTCCCTCTCAGGCCATAGTCACTTCACACATCAGCCCCCACCAGCATGCCCCCATCACTCTAACCCACTAGCATCTGCATCATCTCTCTTTCCCCGGGTTCTTCACCCATCTTCTCTAGGAGATAAGGCAGACATTCTTTTGTATCCCAGATC
>CABHPR010151791.1:0-18641 GCA_902168415.1 Peromyscus melanophrys | reverse complement strand
GAGAGAGAGAGAGAGAGAAGGATAGAGGGAGGGAGGGAGGAAGGAAGGGAAGGAGAGGGAGAGGTGTGGTGGTGGTCAAACAGGACAGGGGTTCCACTGCATTTAATACTTGCTTGTGTTTCAAGTAGATGCTAAAGTAGAAGTAAACATGAGAAAATGTAACATGGTCAGACATGTCTGACAGAAAAATACCTATTTCTTACCAGTTCCTGTTTGTCCATGCTTTCCTGTGTGCAAATAGTTTATAACTACTTTAGTCAAGTAAACAAGGAGAAAGTCTATTTGAAGGTCCACATAGGTAAGTGTGTGTACCTGACCTCTTAGACCCCATTTTGTGGCAGACAGATGGCAAATGTGTAGACAGATGGTGTCTGTACTTGGCCTCCAGATGACTACTCCTAGGCCACCTCTTCACCTCTTCCCCCACAGGGCAGTACCCCATGGCTGACCTGCTAATGTTTCTCTCATCTGACTTTCAAAGGCAAAGGTCCTTATCCCTGCCATGATGCACTCAGGCCCCTTGAGATCTCTTCCCTCCTGCTTGACACCCAGCTCAATGTGGCTCTCCTGTCTTCTCTCATTCTGTGGAAGTTATTGGGAAGGTTGAGCAGTGTGGAGAGAGAACCTGTCTGCCTGACTTCCCAGGAAGCACTGGGGAGGACATCTTGTGTCTCTGTCCGCTAAGCCCCCTGAGTTCTCCGTGACCTGAGGTTAGTGAGCATGCTCAGGAGTATGGCTTTGTCTACCAGGCATTTTACTCCCAACTCTTCTTCCTGGATTGTGAAATGCTTACGCTGGTTGAGAGAGGCCTTGGCTCCCTAGTGGTCAGTGGCCTCTCCCCAGACCCCATCTTTCCTCTGCTTCATCTTATTCCTTCCCCACACCCCTTCCCCTTTTCCTATCCTTCCCTTCCACATTTCCTTTTGCCCTTTCCTGCTCCTCTGATCCAAGATGTCTTCTCGGAGCATCCCAGGAACTTCCCCTGCTGTTTCCAGCCAGTGTATCCTTATCAGTGTATTCTTACAAGCACTATTATCATTTTGTTCCTTCTGTTTGAGAACGTTCAAAATGTCACAAGAGCTTTGGCCTGTGTATACAAAAATGGCCCTTCAGGGCTCTATGAAGCTTTGAATTCATGATGTGACCTCAGGCCAGATGAATGGATTGATTAGGTAGAGATAATAGTCCTGTCTCTTGCCAGGTATTACAAGGACCTGTGACAGGTGTTTGTGGAGCAACTGAAGTACATAGAGAAGGATGTGAAAGTATCAGCTGTGGCTGTCCCTGCATTGTCAGGTTGATAGAATCTCAGCACACCATGCAAGCCAGGCTGGGGTGAGGCTCTCTCATTTGGTATCTCTTGTCTCCCTTAGCAGGGCTCTTGCATGTTTAGGAATCCCCAAGGGAGGGGCTGGGGAGATAGCTTTGTAGATAAAGTGCTTGGCAAGCAAGTATGAGGACATGTGCACCCGTGTAACAAAGTGAAACATGGAGATGCATACTTTTAGCTTCAGCATCATGGAGACAGAGAGAGGATCTCCAGACAGTCTAGACCAGTGGGTAAGGTGCAGGACAGTGAGAAACTTTCTTAAAAAATAAGATGGAGGGCTCCTGAGGTATAACACCTGTGCTGACCTCTGGCCTTTGCATGCATGTACATATAAGTGTATGTGCATCGATGCATGGATACACGCACACATGCACACACACACACACACACACACATACACACACACAGAAAGAAAGAGAGAGGGAGGAAGATGGGGGAGGAGAAAGAAGAGAGAGACCCTAAGAAGGCATTTTTGGTTGTACACATATTGGAGCATCATTTCCTGCTATGCTTGACATAAACATGATAAAACTTGGTTTATTCATAGTATAAGCATGTTTTTAGGTGGTTGCCAGGAAAACATGTCTTCCCAGTGAGTCTGAAAGTGATTCCTTCTTACTTATTTCCAATTCACTGAGACTCATCCAAGTAATAATCTCTAAAACAAGGTGAAAAACGAGGCAATAAAGGTGTAATGCAATTGATTCAACAGAAATCACTGTGCTGTGTGTGGGGTCTGAGCAAAGTTCTGGAGAGGCAGGACGGTGCCTCAAAAAGCTGGAGCACTCCTGATGTGTTTCCCTCTGCACCGTGTTGTAGCTAGAGTTTTCCTGCCTGGCCCACAGTCAGGACAAATCTCTCTCATCCGCCAGTCCCACAGCCGCTCAGACCCAACCAAGTAAACACAGAGACTTATATTGCTTACAAACTGTATGGCCGTGGCAGGCTTCTTGCTAACTGTTCTTATAGCTTAAATTAATCCATTTCTATAAATCTATACCTTGCCACATGGCTTGTGGCTTACCGGCATCTTCACATGCTGTTTTTCATGGTGGCGGCTGGCAGTGTCTCCTCCGCCTTCCACTTCCCAGAATTCTCTCCTCCTTGTCCTGCCTATACTTCTTCCTGCCTGACCACTGACCAATCAGTGTTTTATTCATTGACCAATAAGCAGCATGTTTGACATACAGACCATCCCACAGCACCGTGTAGTAGAGAAGGCTGTGGCCTACTGTTCCAATGGCCTAGCTCTGCAGCAGACGAATGACCAGAAACCCCATCATGGGTATCTAACAGTCTTCATACTGAGCATCCAAATCCCATGTTCACTCAGTTTAATGCCTTGGAAGATTTTGGGATATCTCCTGGCCTGAGAGAAGTTAAAGAACTATGCAATTGTGTAGTTTGGCCTTTTCCTCTCTGGGTCTTAAATTCTTAATTTGAAAAGTAGCTGGAGCAGAAAAAAAATTGTCTTATACCAGAAAAAGAAATCGGGAACCATATGGCAATATATACATGCTCTAATTTCAGTATTCCTTGGTTATTAATGTACTGTTGAGGGCACTGAAACTTTAGAGGGAAAGCCTCAACTTGTGAGTCTGAATTGGTCAAGCTAAGACTCATTCTAACATGCCAGTTAGATAAAGACAAAATGAATAAACAAAAAGGAGAGAGAGAGAGAGAGAGAGAGAGAGAGAGAGAGAGAGAGAGAGAGAGAGAGAGAGATTCATGACTTGTCTGTGAATTCTCTCCTAATCTTGGACACTGAGGCACACTGGTCAGAGGGACAGAATAAGAGGTCTGTCATGGGACACTGATGAGCTTTGGGTTGAGTCAGTGAGAACCAGAATCCAGGGCCCGAATCTGAAGTATCCCAGTTGAGGTTTGGCTGGGCCAACATTGCCTCAGCCCTGGTGCTGAAAGAGACTCAAGAAGACTTCAATGTTTGAGGGTGGGACAGGAGGCTGGCTCCCCAATGACACCCTCTTTTCTTCAGGTAGCAGTCACACTGTGAGATGACAGTCTACATTTGAAGAGTGGTCTGATGGCTCACCAGGGCTTGGCAGCAGTTTGGGTCCATTATCATAAAGACATTTATCATAATCCTGTTATTCCTGAACTCCAACATGAGGTTTAGGCTCCTGTCAGGCAGATCTTAAATAGGACACAATGAAGATAAAGGCTGACGGTATGATGTCAGTTATGATGGTTGTTATTGATTGTGAACTTGACAGTATCTAGAATCATGTAGAGACATGAGACTTAGGGCACATCTGTAAGGAAGTTTCTAGACTTGGTTAATTGAGATGGGAGGAACCACCCTAAATGTGGGCTCTGTGAAATGGTCTAGGTCTCCAATGTAAGGGAGAAAGTACCGGCATTCATTTTTCTCTGCTTCCTGAGTGTGGATGTGCTATGACCAGCCACTTCTTGCCCTTGTCACCACACCTTACCCACCCTGATGAACTGTATCCTTCCTTCCTTCCTTTGTTGTATTTTGTCACATCAAAGGAAAAAAATGAAATGATCTATCAGTAAAGGAGATAGATATGAAATAAATGTGACAACCCTAAGTTTATATCCTTCTTTGAGTTCCTCCATAGGCCCAAAGGAGTCAGTGGTTTCTAAAAAGCAGTTTCTACTTAGTAGCTCTATAGGGCTTCTTAGTGAGGAAAGACAGTGATGGTCATAACCCAGCACTGGACTCTGTGTGTTACAATACTGACCTGCTAGTCATGATGTGCTTTGCAGGCTATGGGGGTAGCCAACTGCTCTCTGATTGGACTGGAGAATGCTCCACAGGAGGGATTTTTATGTAGCTACTGTAAGTCTAGTCAAAAGCCAGATTCTGAGGAGGTCATAGACCCTAGGCCAAAAGTCAACTGTCATTCTGCTAGATGGTCATAATGCCAAATCCCTCGATCTTAAGGGGGATTCGGAGTTACTTCGTATGATGTGAACTCCAGAAACCTGGAATGGTGATTCCTATTACGCAGGATTGGGATGACCCCTGAGATTAAGATAAGCTGTGATGGTGAGAAGCATTAGGGGACTTCCAGCTGTGTTAAGGATAAACATCTGTGGGTAAGAGGCTCCAGCTGAGGAAAATGCACTTTACAGGTGAATTTTGTCCTGCACTTCCTTTATTGTCTTGTGTCTTACAGGTATGGACCATCACACCCAGCCCTAAACTTTTCTTAAATTCTTTTTCACTTTTCTCTAATTCCTTTTCGTAAATCAGAAGCTTAGCTGGGTAGATTCTTGCCATGAGGTCACCACTCCCTTTATTCCATTTAGCATCAGGTTTTTCTTAAAACTTTATCTATATTTTGTGTTTTCCCTTGCTTAGCTTGCTTCTTTTAGTTATAGATCTGCATAAGCACGGCCACTAATCACAGAGCCACACAGTCAATAGTAGGCCTTCTGGAAATGTCTTGTGCCAAAGCTATTAATCCATAACTCTTCAATTTAGCCTTAGGCAGATTTTTTTGGACAAGAGCAGAAAGCAGCCACATTCACAAAACATCACAAGAATGGTCTTTAGGTCACATACTAATATTCTTTGAAAACCTCTTGAGCCAGGCCCCCACAGTTCAACTCACTCTCAGCACCACTGTCTTCCATGTTCCTCCTCCTGTGACCCATTAAGCCCCACTTAAAGCCATTCAACTGTTTTCCTAATCCAAAGTCCCAAAGTCCACTTTCCTCCAAACAAAAGCACAATTGGGCCTATCACAGGAATACCCAGCTCCTGGTACCAACTTCTGTCTTAGTTAGGATTTCTATTGCTAAAAAAAGATACCATGACACATTAACCCTTACAAAGGAAAACATTTAACTAGGGTTGGCTTGCAGGTGCGGAGGTTTAATCCATTATTGTTAGGGCAGGAAGCATGGCAGCATGCATGCAGACATGGTGCTGGAGAAGGAGCCAAGAGTTCTACATCCTGATCCACAGACAGCAGGAAGAGAGAGACACTGGACCTGGCTTGAGCATTTTGAAACTCCATAAACCCACCCCCTCAGCGACATACTTCCTCCATCACGGTCACACCCACTCCAACAAGGCTACACCTTCTTCTAGTGCCACTACTTATGAGCCTATGGGGGCCATTTTCATTCAGACCACCACATCTTGTTATTATAATCTAACTTCTGAATTTTTTACTCCTCTCCTGAGAATTCAGGAGTACAAAAATCAATGGAAGGAAACAGATTAATTAAAGGCAGATAGCAAAGATGAAGATAGGGGAGACTTCTCTCTATCAATTCCTCTTTCCAAGCACCATATGAAGCAGTGGCAGGAAGTGCAGATGAGCTCTTTGTGTCCAAGGCATCATCTCGCCCATCTTCAGAAGTGTCTTGGGCTGAGTATAATTGCTAGGCTTGTGACCCTAGTCACTAGTCAGTACTAAGGCCGGAGGACTGAAAATTCCAGGCACACCTGAACTACAAAATATTAGGGAAAGAATGAGGCAGAAGAGAAAGTTTCCTGACTCTGTGGTGGTCTGAGGCATTAAGGCCAATGTAGAATTGCATGTACCACATGAAACATTAAATACAATAGTGACCCACAGAGACTGACCATGAGCCTGGAGATGAGTACAAATGAACCCATGGCAAGCTCCCCTCTTCTGAGTCCTTGTAGATCTAAAGAGCATTGATTACAGAGTGTGAGTTCCTTTTTCACATATCATATAATTCGGTAGCAAGAAATTCAACTTTTGCACCAAGAGGGAAGCCGCATTGAACAAAATGTTAGTGAGGACTCTTTTTAATGTGTATGTGCATGGCCAGAAGAGTACATCTGATCCTCTGGAGCTGGAGTTTTAGATGGTTGTGAGATACCTACATATGCACTGGGAACCCAGCCCATGGTCTTCCAGACAAGAAGTCTAAACCCAAATGCAAAGGTGGAAAAACAATTATGAGACAATTTGCTCCAAATAGGATAGACCTAAAGAAAAAGCAAGATAGATCTTGTTTTGGTTGTTTTCAAAGTTTTCTGGCTGGTTTGGGAGAATCCCTTATGAAAAATGTGGACTATCCTTTGCTTATATTTTGGTTTGGGTTGTTTTGATCTGTGTCTAGCACCACAGGCCTCTCTATGTGGTAAGCATGGGTTTAGTTTTCAACTGCTGTGGCAACTAGTAACTAGGAAAATAATCTAATAGTCTCTGAACCTTGAGCTCCTCAACTCTAAATTGTGGGCAAGAATCTAGTACCACGTGAGAGACTCTGAAAATGTACTATGAGAAGGGCTTATTTAGAAGATAATTGAGCCGGGCGGTGGTGGCGCACGCCTTTAATCCCAGCACTCGGGAGGCAGAGGCAGGCGGATCTCTGTGAGTTCGAGGCCAGCCTGGGCTACCAAGTGAGTTCCAGGAAAGGCGCAAAGCTACACAGAGAAACCCTGTCTCGAAAAAGAAGATAATTGATGTGTGAATTAATGTGTCCTTAGTGAACACACCTTGTGTGGGGTTGTGGGGTTGCATTCAGTTTGTTGGAACTCTCCCATCCCTGTCTCCATCCTGCTAAGAAGAGACAATATTTTCTAACAAAGCAGAGGCAGCAGTGAGTGGGGATCAAATGTGGGTAGTCAAGTGCTGACTGTGTAATATTCTTTTTAAGTATTTACTGTGAAGCCGTGTTGCAAGCACTGTGTCTAGGAGTCAAGAATCAATGATACCCAGCAAACAATTTTCTTCCAAAAGGATATTAAATTCTAGTGCTGGCGACCTTAGCCAGGGTAGGAAATCCAAGCACAGTACAATGAGTTTGAAATTAAGTGATTTGCTGAATTAGTATATGAACTAAAAGAAATAACATAGCAGTGTCTCCAAACACTAAAGAGGCCAAGTTCCCATCTTATTTTATTTTATCATTTGTGTGTACACTTGCTTTCTTTTAATTTATTCTGTTTTAATTTTAACTTTTTTTTCTGGGTACGTGTATGAATGAATCTGTGTGCATCTATGCATAGGGGCTAGAGGCCAATCCTTACTTCTTTGCTCAGTAGCCATCCACCTTATTATTTGAGGTAGGGTCTTTCATTGGCTTGGAACTCTGTGGCTAGTCCGATTTTCCAGACAGCCCCAGAGATATGCCTCCCTAGCCCAGGAATTACTAGTGCAAGCCATCCAATCTGATTTTTTGGGAAGAGGGATGGATTCTGAATGTTGATACAGGTTCTCATGCTCAAATGACAAGGGCTTTGCCAACTGAGCCTTCTTCCCAGCCTGTCTTTCATTTATACATCCCTAAATACTCAGTGCCTAACAAAGGGCCTGGTGCACTGTAAGTACACAGGGATATGTGTATGTCCCACACAGAGCAGTGGTGCTTCAGGGTCCCTGATCTTTTCTTTTCAATGTGTATGAGGGTTTTAACCTGCACAGGTCTGTGCTCTATTAGCATGTCTGGTATCTGCAGAGGCCAGAAGAGAATGCTAGATCCCCTGGGACTGGCATTACAGACAATTATGAGTTGACTGTGGGTGCTGGGAATCAAACCCAAGTCTTTTGTAAGAGCAGTCAATGCTCTTAACCACTGAGATCTCTCTCTAGCCCATGTCCCTGATTTTAACATTAATGGGAATATGTTCTGAGTAAAATACAGAAGATAGCATGTTTGGGTTTGCCCTGGATCTCATCGTTAGGCTCATCAGCCTCCATCCATAACTGAGAAACTATTGACAGTTGATGGCTTCTGGAGGAGGGACAGTCAGTTTTCTTTAAGTATTTGGCCTCTGGTTGTTCAACCATGCTCTAGTAGATGGTCCCAGGTCCATGAGGATATGGACAGCACGAAGTAGACTCCCTGGATTATATTTTTAAAGGACATGAAGCTGGAGGAGGTCTTAGGTTGGGGAGGATCTGTGAGGAATTGGGAGGAATTGAGATGTGGTTTATTTTGCTTAATTTTTATTTTAGAGATAATGTCCTGCTATAGTTGCCAGGCTGGCTAGGAACTCATGATCCTCCTGCCTCAGGCTACCAGGTTCTACAAGTGTGCACCACCACACCTGGGCATAGCTTGCTGTTCTTTCTAAATAGGGGTTTAAAGGCTGTAACTTGTAACAACTGTGTCTTACCAAAGGTATTAATGAAGCACCTACCTATGGCTTATTTCAGAGGCTGCTTTCTCCTGTAGAGAGAGATGCCGTGACTCCCAGGGGTAAACATTTCCCAGAAAAGACAGTGCCATCTGTGCCTTTGACCTCATAGTTACTGTTTCTCCGTAAATGGTCCTACAGTGATCTCACTTTCGCCATAGTTGTGAAAATTGTCTGTGTGCCAGGCACTCAGTTCGGGAAATCAGAGACACATGGTTAATGTCGGGGTTCAAGCCTTGGTTTGATGAAGGTGACAGCCATGTAAAGAAATTATTTCTACTTAGAGTGACACATGTTTTAAAAGGAGTTAGTGCCAAAGCCTGGGAAGATCTTGATATTAGAGAAGCATCAGAAAAGGGGGTTCCTAGGTATGGTTCAAGTGGTTAGGAAGAGCTGACTGGTAGATAGAATTTCCAGGAAGAAACAATATCTACAATTAGACTGCTGCCTTCAAATTAGATTTTCACCCGGGCTTTCTCACAGTCGCTGTGACTTCTTTTCCTCACACAGGCATTATGAACTGTAGTGGGAATGGTGGCGTGTATGAGAGCTGGGTGTTCATGTAGGTCCTTGTCAGTTTCAGTGACTCTATTTTGAAATTATAGATTGATTTGCTATGATGGTTAGGACTGTCAACCTGACACAATTTAGAGTCACCCAAAAAGAGGGGATAGCCTGAAATGAGGGGATAGCCAGGGTCAAGTTGGTCTGTGGGGGGATTGTCATAAATCATAGATGATCCAACATGAAAGTGAGTGGCACCATTCCCTTTTTTGGGGCCCTGGACTGCATAAAAGAGAATATCAGCTGATCACTAAGCATGCATGTGTTTATTTCTCTCTACTCTTGACTCTGGATATCATGTGACCAGCTGCTTTCATTTCCTATTTCTTGCGCTTCCCTACAGTAATGAATGATAACTAGGAATTATTCTTTTTAACATATTATACCACAATATATTTTATCATATTTATCATATATGTCATATATATCATATCTATCACATTCACTTTAAACTCTTCCCAGATCCACCCATACCTCCACACTGCCTCCCAACTTCTTGTTCCACCCTGTTAAGTAACCCACTAAGTCTGATTTTTTTGTTGTTGTTACTGCCCATATACTCATGGGTATGGGGCCAGCCATTGGAGTATGGTGAACTCTGCTTTCACTAGAAGCCATCAACTGTCCATAGCTTCTCAGCTAGGAGTTGGGGTTCACGAGTTCTTCCCTGTTCCATGCTACGGTGTTGATTGGCTTGACTTTGTGCAGCAACCACAATGCTTTGAGTTGAGTTCCTGAGTTCAACACTCCTGTCATGATTAGAAGACATCGTTTGGCTGCCTTCTTCCTCTATATCCAGCTCTTAGAATCTTTCTTCCTTCCTCCACAGTGGTCCCTGATCCGTGTGTGTGTGTGTGTGTGTGTGTGTGTGTGTGTGTGTGTGTGTGTATGAATACCTGTGTAGATGCCTATTTGTGGTTGAAGACCCCACAGATACTCATTTTCTGCACTGTATCATCAGTGAATTCCTATGTAACCTTGCAAGTGTGAGCTAAAGAAAACCTTTTCTCCCCTAAGTTGCTTTCAGTCTGTGGTGGTATTGTGTTCCCCAAAATATTGTGTACCCTAATAAACTTATCTGGGGTCAGAGAACAGAACAGTCACTAGATACAGAGGCCAGAAAATGGTGGCACTCACACCTTTAATTCTGTTACTTGGGAGGCAGAAATCCATCTGGATCTCTGTGTGTTCAAGGCCACACTGGAAACAGCCAGGCATGGTGACTCATGCCTTTAATCCTACGAAGTGAGCCTTTAATCCCAGGAAGTGATGGCAGAAAGCAGAAAGGTAAATAAGGCATGAGGACCAGGAACTAGGCTGGTTAAGCTTTTAGGCTTTTAAGCAGCAGTTCAGCTAAGACCCATTTGGATGTGGACTCAGAGGCTTCCAGTCTGAGGAAACAGGATCAGCTGAGGAACTGGTGAGGAGAGGTGGCTGTGGCTTGTTCTGCTTCTCTGATCTTCCAGCATTCACCCCAATACCTGGCTTCAGGTTTGATTTTATTAATAAGACCTGTTAAGATTCCTGCTACATCAGTCAGGGTATGCTATCACAGCAGCAGACATAAAACTAGAACTTGTGTTCTACCAGCATCAAAGAGAAAGCAAACTCGGTCTTGCTTGTGTCCTTAGGTCATGCATTTATTATCTGATAGGTGGTATTACAATGGCAGTGGACTTGGTTATCTGGTCTGTATCCACTACAGAGTTCAAGGCAAACGGCACAATCAACATTTCTATTTAAGTTGTTATTTTTTTTAAAATTGGCTTGTGATAATCATTTCTAAATTACACATGGAAATGTAAAGTTTGATATGGCATGATACATCAAAAATACTCAGTTTGGCATCACAATTCTGTGCAATGGTAGCTGTATCTTGGGAATGAGAAGGAAGGAGGAATAATCTAGAGATGAGGGGGGATTGAGTCTTCCTTGAATGACACCAGCATTCCCTGAGCCTCTTAGATTCAAAGGTCGCACTGCATGATGGTCAAGTCCACCTTGACGCTGTAGACCACCAATTTCTATTTATTCTAATCCCTAGTGTCATCCCAGGACCTCTACTCTCTCAGGTCCTCTGCCTTGATTTCTCCCCCTTGAGAGGAGGATGCTAAGTATCACAGGAACACTGGGGCCTTGGGAAACAAAGTGCTCTGCAAAATCAAGATATTATTAGAAGGCAGAGTTCTCACAAATGAAGAACATTCTCACTTGCTTCATGCACCTGCTGAGGTGTAGGATGGCCGAGAATCCCTGCTAACCAAGTAGGACCCAGAGCTGCCCCCCACCCTTTCCTTCTCCTTGTCATTCCTCTATACTCCTTCCCTACCCTCCTATCTTATTAGAATCTCAGAATTCACACTGTCAATCATCTTCCTGCCATAAGCATCATAAGCATTGGTGAATAGGCTTAACTTGGCCCTGTGATGGGATTTTCAGATGCATCTCTTTAATATATGTGACATTGGACTTAGCCATGCAAGGCACACTGCTCATGCAGGTTAAAGATGCAGCCTGCAACCTCAATTGACACTGTGTCAAGTTGGTCACAGATTTTTTTCCCCTCAGAATCCAATTCTTTGATACAAATCACCCATTTTCTCTTTCTCAAGACATAGTGACCAGGACTTTCCATAAGAGATGGGTGGCCTGGCTTATGAGTCTGTCTACCCCTGGTCATAGTAGTAGATTTGGAGATGGATATGAGGCCATACCCAAGGATATAATATTGAGAGTTTAGTTTAAAATAGTCAGAAAACTAATGGAAATGAGTATGGAGGTTCATACAAAATTAAAAATTATAGATCTGCCCTATGATCCAACTCTACCACTCTGAGATCCACTCAAAAGATGCTCAACACATCACAGAGATTCATGCACATCAGTGTTTATTGCAATAATCTCTACAATAGTTAAGTTACAAAACTGACCTGGGTGTTCATAAACAGAAAATGGTTAAAGAAAATGTTGGTTCATATACATGATGTAGTTTTTTAGACATGAAGAATGAAGTCAGGTTGTTTTCAGGAAAATGGATGCTACTGGATCATATTGAATGAACTATGCCAGTCTTGGTTGAATATTGCATGTTTTATTCTCATTTGTAGGTCTCAGACTTTATATCATCCTACCACCACCACCACCACCACCACCACCACCACCACCACCACCCCCCACAGACATCACGATAGTTGAAGTGAAATTGTCTGGGGAACAAAGGTGACTAAGAGGAGGAACAGAGAAAGGGAAAATTATCTGATATAACTATCATATTATATTATACTAAAATATGAAAATTATATTAAGTAGAAAGCCATTTCTCCTGTGCGGGCTAAGTTCTAACATGTGAGTCTGGCCTTAGTGGAGGTAGTCTTGGATTAAAAATGGATCCGAGACACGTGGTGCTGATGGGTTTTGTTTTCTTCGAGGCCAGAAGCGCAGCAGTCCATCTTGGTGCTTCAGCTTACATGTAGCCTCTCAGGGCCACAGTGAATTCTCTAGACCTGCCACAGGCAATCCTATTGCCGGCTCTACCTCATTCACAGTATGCTATGCTCCAGTTCACACAATCAAGACAGAGATCTGTGTAGATATGTGTAATTTTTTTGTCTACCTGACACAAATCCAGACTTATCTGGGAAGAGGTACCTCAGCAAAGAAAATGCCTCCATCAGACTGGCCTGTAGGCAACAGTAACAGATGAGGAGGTGAGGCAATTGTTTTTGTTCATCTCCTTTTAAAAAGATGACTTTTATGTAGTCAATGACAACTTCATACATTTACATTATGTATCTTGATCCTATCTACCCCCAAGCCCCCTCTCCCCTCCTCCACACACCCAGCAACACATCTCTTTTTCATTGCCATGCTTCTCCTTCTCCTAACCTACTAAGTCCAGTTATAAGCTTGAGCTTATACAGGTAACTATAGGTAACTGACATTCCCTGAGCCTTGGAGGAGGTGACACGATGTCCTGTGTAGGGCTGAACACTCAACAGTCACATATTCTCAGTACTTTGACTGCTGCCCACATCAGAGAGAGGCTTCCCTGTGTAGGCTGAGAGCAGTACCCTGTGGTTATAAACATACATATTTAGAAGGTAGCTTGACAACACAGGCATTTATTTGTTCGTCCTCTTGAGCCAATGTCTATATTGATCCGGATCTATTATCATAGATCACATGGTGCAGCTGTTGAGAGCTCTTTAGCTCAATGTTCAAATATCCAGCTAACATGAAGCAATGTGTTTTGTGAGGAGCCCCCCAGGTGACTGTGATTCATGCTGATGTGTGGAAATCACTGTTTCAGGAAAAAGGCACTGCTTGTTTTATCTAATAGACCGTCTCAGGAGGACCAGCCATCTCATTGTCTTATAGACTGGCATCATTAAAGATTGGCTCAGTTCTAAGTAACAAAGAATGAACCCAGGTAGTCTGGAACATAGCTGTAATCCCTCATTCCAGGACGTCTCAGGCTAGTCCCAGGCATAGCTGGATCTGGAAATTCTGCTCATGAAGCAATCCTCCCAGGCTCTGATTCCCATTGTGCTTCTGGGATTCTCCATCCAGTTCCCAGCAGCTCTATAGTTGTTTGTATCTGCAGGCTGACGCTCTACCAGCTTCACAGTAGCCACAGAAAAGAATGGTTGCCCCCTTTACAGTTCACAATTGTCTTCTAGGGATTGGGCCGGATGATCTCAAGGAGGATGTCCAGTGTTTATTAGCCAGGGCAGTACTAGGGGCCATTTCTGGAGCTCAGAACATTGTATTACCCAAGCAAAGGAGGAAGGGCTTTTCATCAGAGAAAACCCAGGGCTCACCACCAAAGTGAAACAACAGACAGACAAGGAGTAGAATGCCCATGGCCCTGTAGGATCACAATAGGTTTGAAGCATTTGCCTTCATATCTTTTCCATCTTTTCCAAGAATCTTAAAAAGACCTAGTATTTTATTTCCTGCCACCAAGATTTCTTTTTGATATGGTGTGTTTGTGTGTGTGTGTGTGTGTGTGTGTGTGTGTGTGTGTGCACATGCGTGTGAATGTGAATGCCCATGTGGATGTCAGAGCACAACCTCAAGTGTCAGTTTTTACCTTCTACGTTTTCTGAGACATGGTTCCTTATTGTCCACCACTGTATATGCCCAGCTGGCTGGTGGCCAGAAAATTTCCACCTCCCATCTCACCGCAGGAGTACTGGCACTGTTGATAAGCACTAACTCAGGTCCTTACCCTCTTTACCCACCAAGCCATCTTCTCAGCCCCCAGCTCCTCAGTGACTTGGACTTCATTCCAAACCTCCTGTACATGCAGCATTTGCTGCGTCTGTGTGAGTCACACACTGTGTGTGTCTGCATACAGTCTGCCTCTCTGATCTGTGAGCACCTTGATATAGGTGCTGCCCTACAAATTAAATCATCACTTGTTAAGCCCTGACCTGCATTACGTGCAGGGGTGAGGCTGTGAGAGAGTAAGTGGATTAGGGGAAGCTAAATGGCCAGGGAAGATAGACTCAGAATGAGTAAAACAGGAGTCAAGTGGGAAGGGGCATGGTGTGAGGAAGGTTTGCCTTCGTGAAGTCTGCTCTGAGCTCCTCCAGGGCTGGACATCTCCTGCACTGCCTCCTAGCTCTGTGAAATTCCCTCTGCCCGAGGATCCAGGGTCGCTATTAGTTTTTGCCATTGTTCAGCCTTAATTTATTGTTATTTAGGTGAATATGTATCTGGGTCTGTAGGACTCCCTGCTGAGCAGGTGGGTGTCTGCGTGGGCCAGACAAAGGTGTCAGATTCCCCGAAGCTAAAGTTACCTGTAGTTGAGCGCTGCCCCGCAAAGTGGGGAACAGAAGCTGGGACCTCTGCAAGAGCAGTAATTGAACAGCGGCTCTGCTCGAGACTGTTGAGGTTGATGCGGGAGGATGGCCAGGAATTCAAAGCCAGACTTTGGCTATGTAGCAATGCCCAATGCCTCTCCTCTTCCAACCTGCCCCCTCCCAAAAGTTGAAGAAGCTGTCAAGAGGGAGTTTCTAATAAAGCCTCACTCCTTTAAGGCTAAGAAGCACTCTACCCTTGACCCACATTTCAGTTTCTTTTCCTTTTGCTGATGGTTTGTTTAATTTGAGGCGGGGTCTCACGTAGTCAAAGCTAACTTAAAATTCTCCATGTAGCCAAGGATTACCTTGTACTCCTGAACTACCCACTACCATCTCCTTTATTTGGGAATGACAGGACTGTGCCATGCCTGACTTTTCCCTTTTGTTTTTATTTTGAGAATCCAGTAAGATGAGGGTCTCAGTCTCTTTTTATAGATAAGGCAGGGTAATTGTGCGATATGAATTCTTTTTCTGCCTTGACGTAACTGATTATTTAAACCTGGAATGGAGTTAGATATGTGAGCCTGACCATCATGGAGCAACCCAGAGACTTAATTTCCCACCCAGAAGCAGTTTACAGCTGTTTCAAGATCCACAGAACACACTGGTAGACTTGAGATTTCCCTCCAGGTCAGAGTTCTGGAAATAAGTTGTGAGAAAATAACATTTTTGGACAGTTTCAGAAGCAATGGATTTTGTTTGTTACATCCAACATGTCATGGACTCTGTCTGCTTTAGTGTGCCCTGTGTACACAGGTGGAGCCTCCCTAGCTCTGTTCTTTATTTTGTTTTGGGGACTGACATGTGAAATGTCCTTCATAAGCTCCTGTACTTTGGCAAATGGTCCCCAGCTGGTGGTGCTGTTTGGGAATGCCATGGAACCTTCTGGAGGTAGAGCCTTGCTGAAGGACCTGGGTCGCTGGGAGAGGGCAATGAGGTTTCACAGCCCCACTTTGCTTCTTGTTCTCTGTCCTGCTTCTGGTCTGGGAATGAAATGTGAAGCTACCTTCCTGCTTTTGCTGCCAGGTCTTAACCTTCAGGATGGACTATGTCTCTCTGGAACTGTGAACCAAAATAGATGCTTTCTCTTCTAACTTGCCTTTTTTCAGGATGTTCTATTACAGCTACAACTGTAAGTAACACAGGGTCTCAGCCAGAGCCTAGCTGGAAGCTCCTTCTGTAGGACTTACAAGAACTATGAGGAGTTCTTACATGGATCCCCCTATCTCATGTCACTTGATCCAGGTAAACAAGAGGCACGGTATTAGCAGAAATACACCCACAGCTATACACTTTCTAGGAGGTTGCACAAAGCAAGAGGGGGAGCAGAAATGGGGGCTTAAGTAAAAGCCTGCATCAAGGAACACATCTTACTAGCATTTGGATTTACTCATATAAATAAATCTCAGCAATGCTGAGCCTCAAAACTTGCCCTCCCTGATCTGAATTTTTAAAACTCAACAGTTCAATTGGCTGTTAAAATCAGAGGTTTGCAAAAAGACTCAGCTGTGTCAAAGAGGGATGCCTGGGGTGTGACTGCTGAAACAGCACCTCACCTCAGTCTATACCTCATCTGGCCCCTTGAATGGAAAACTCAACATCTGCCCTGAAAACACCTAAAGCCACTGTCCCTACTTTCCCCTACCCCCCACCCCCGGCCCCTTGCAGGTCAGTGTTCAGCTATGCTAATAGAATCAGAAGATTTAGAAGTCCTGCAAATATAAAGTGTCAGAGAGGATACTGCAAAGAAGTCTCCCCTCAGGAACTGCTGCAGGCTAACCAGGGTCACTTGGGTCTGTCTATCAGAAAGGGTTTATTTTGCAGAAAACAGAGCAGAGCTTTTCAGCTCATGGTTTCCCTATGTGCTCAGCTGTCTGTCAGATGTGATGGTGCTCTGTGAAGCAGTTTCTAGTATTATCAATTTTCACTGTTCTAGAACATTGTTCTCTCCCTTGGCTGGTTCCATGAGAACTGCCAGGTGCCTGACAATTGCAAGATGTTATCTTATTCTTTTATGCAGTTCACTGCCTTCTTCAGCAAAGTGCCTCTCACATGGTGAATCACTGTGGCAGCAGAGGAGAAAAACCCAGGTGCTAACAGACAGGAAGTAACCAAAATGCTCTATGCAAAATGAACCACAGCTTCTGAGGGGCCACAAGCAACCTAATAATTATTTTAAAATGGGAGACCAATTGTGAAAAAAAAATTGTAACAGAACTGAGAAATTATACAAAGGGACTGCAGTGAGTACTTGTCACTAGGGCCCTGGGATGAACACGGTACTTCAGACACCAAGGTCTTTCTCTAGGACTCAGTTTCTTCATTGGATGATGGATTGCAATTGATGGTGTGAACCAGTTTCCCCAAAGAAACACAAGCACACACACACACACACACACACACACACACACACACACACACACACATACACACACACACACACACATACACACAAAACCATTGGACCTTCTGCAGGGCTGACTGATCAGAACTTCAGTGTCTATGGAGAGGCTGGATGTTGCAGACCCAGAGCCAAATTATCTTGGCTCTCTGGACCCCTTAAATAGCCATTTGTTGTCTACTTCTTTGTATTAGTTAATATCCCTGGAACAAACAACTAAGTCCTCTTAGAATATATGAAAAGACCCCTAGCTTCTCCCAATCCAACAGCTAAGGATACCATCAAAGGCCCATAGCAGAGATTTCCCTGTCTTACTATGACCCACCTACCTCATGTTCCCACCAATGTACTTTAGAAGGATGCTGATTTATGAGTTTCTTTGCTGTTACTGTAAAAGCTTTGACAGACTGTTATCATGTCAGAACATGATATTTGGGGTAACCCGAATCTGTGCTCCCAGGCCATGGTCACTCATTTTTGGCTCTAGAAAAAGCTCTCTCTTATCCTCTTTTAGTTGAGAGATCTGGTTTCTGCTTATCAATGGCTTTGTGCTGAGATGAGGATGATCCTGCACTGACCAGCAAGAGGCCTGTATGATCTATCCCTGGATATCTTTTGCAGCCAAAAGAGAAATAGGAAGGAGAAAACCCAGAATAATGGGGGGGGGGCTTATTTACAGCAGCGGGTCAAGCCCAGTGGGTCAGGTCCCACAGAAAGTACTGAAAGAAGTGAAAAGCCTATTTATATTCTCCAAACAGCCTGGGGAGATGTTCATCAAGGCGAAGTCCCTCCTCTAACTTTTGGGAAATGTCAAGCTTTCTAATAGAGGTTAGCAAGATGGTCACTGATCGGTCAGTCTTAAATAAGTTCAACCAAAACTCATTCCTCATAAATGAACAAGTAAATGGAAATGGTTCCATGTTTAAGGGTGGGATGGGGAATGGGGGTGTAGGATGAGTGTTGTTGGGGTTCTTGAGGCCCCACCTCAGAGCCTTTCCATTAGGTATGCTAGCTGGGGAAACACACCCCCAAGGATGTCTCAGACCAAGCAGGTCTGAGACCAACAAATGTAATTTCTGCTTTAATTTTTAGATTGAATGCCTGCAGTCACAAGCTACCTCCAAACTAGTAAATCCTAAAGAGGGTGAAGTCACAAGCCTCAGGAAAGATGGGAATGGAGCCTGGCAAGAGGCTTGGAACCCAGGGTTTTGAAGCTAGGTGGGTGATTAGAGATGAGACATGTTGGCTCGTAAGGCTGAACAGGCTGTTTCTTCACATGTGTGTCCTTTACCACCCCATGACATCACCGAGCCTTGCACAATTCCAAAGCCTAACTCTTAACAAATTTGTCCACTTTGGCTCCCC